>DWAN01002237.1:0-15617 GCA_018230445.1 Heliconius hewitsoni
TGCCTACCCTGCTGTGTGCGGGATATAGCGTGAAGCTAATTTAATTTAATTTTTTAATTTAATTTTAAATAATTATACTTAAAAATAATAAAATTACTATACCTTATACGCTAATACAAAATTATTATTAATTATATTGTATTAAATAATTATATATAATATATTATAATTATCATCATAAATTATTATTGTTAATTAAATCATATCATATTAAAGTATAATACAGAATACAATTATATTAAATAGTGGGTGGTATAATGCGAGGTGTTATATAATCTGTTACATTTATTTTTGATTACACAAGTTGTTTAGAAGTAATATTAGTGAATTATTTTAGAAACTGGCGAAAATGTACACGTATTAGGTACATACTCGTATATTAGTAAAGTGATGGCTCAGCGGCTCATCCCAATTAGTAAAGCAAATAGTGTAAGCCTCGTCATTGATATATTCTAACCAAACAAAGCTACGCTTAATCCGTCTTCCTTAGTACAGTTAATTGGTAAGTACTTATAATATGTTGATGTATAATATTTTCAGATTAGTTATAGCTTTTCTTCTTTTCGCTAAATTTTTTAAACATTGCATATTGAGTGGCGGAACTCAGCGCCGCGCTTGGTCTTGTTATTAGAGCGAGAAAAATAGTCCATTGGCACTGAGTGGGAAATGAACCCATAAATTGTGAAAAAGTGAAAGGGAGAATATCTAAAGGATTTATATATGTTCATAAATCATGATAATCTCTTCTAGATAAATTAATTAACATATGTAAAGAAAGTTTCAATTGAAAATTCCTTATTGAAAGCTACCGACAAGTACTACATTAAATAACTCATGTCAAATTCTCCCATAAATATGATCTTAGCCCTTACCCTTAAGATATCAAGATGATATTTCAATCAAAATCATAATAATAGCTCGGTCCCTGTCACAGTGTTACTCTTTGAAAAGTTCGTAACTTCGTATAAAGCAAAGCTTATATTTTATTTATATGGAAGCCGCCGTATTTTACATTGTACCGTATATAACAGAATGTCAATAATAAAATAGCTTTTACTCTTGATCTTACTTGTAGATAAGATTTTTTCGGAAAACAAAACTTTCCCTGCAATGGATTGCATACGCAATGGAGATTAGCATTCAGTCGTGCCTTAACTAAACCTTTAATTGACTTTGAAAGTGATGTTTTAAAATGACAACTAATTATATAACTAAATTCTACCTATACATAAGTTTAGTTTAAACGTCGACGTTTTGTGGTTTACAATATTTTTTTTAGCTTCACTCTGTTTCCCGCACCAACACGATAGGCAAAAGGAACATGGGTACCTAGTGTTAAGACACTCTGTCCCCATTAAGGCTAGAAGGATAATACAATAAATGCATGCTCTTCTATATAGGTACGGAAGGTACGTTTGGTCCAAAAACAAAAAAAAATATGCGAAAAAAACGTAGATGTATAAAATTATTATTTTTACACATTACAATAGAAACCATAGTAAGATTCCATTGTATTATTTTGATCATTTTAATGGAAAATACATTACAGAGCTTTCACGAAATTGACCGTGCGGCCTATTCGATATCACCGTTAATCAATTTCATGTCTTCCAACCTTAAATGTAGAAATTCTTGTAATATATATTTATGCTTAAACTACAGAACAGATTATAATAAAGCAGATATGAACAGAAATCTTAATCTTAAGTTAATACGAGTAAAATGTTACAGTAATATAGTTTATACAACAGAATAACACACAGACTGCAATTTATGTAAAGATTTTGTTTAATATGATTAAGATTTTGTTTAATTTAGTGAAAAATAAAGAATAGAACTAACATAATTCATAAGAAAAAATTGTTGCTAACACACTAACACTACACGGATATGGATTTTAATCTGAAATAAATTATTTTTATTTTTTTATTTTATTTATTTTTTTAATACTTTCAAAAGTGCACATCCAATATCCATACAAATCTGCACTCAGCACGCCTATGGCATTATTCTGAACTCGACTCTTACATAGTATCCTATGTATATATAATTAATATAAAAATATTATAATATATAATTATTTTTAAGTATTTAAAAACTATACAATAGGTCAAAACAGAATGAATCATTTAAATAAGTTTTATATATTTTTTTAAATTGCCTCGCTCCTGTTATTCAACCGTCTGTCACTTAAATATCAGATGGAATTTTGACAATGTGGGTCATGGAGCATGCAGCGATCTTGAAACATATCTTATGCACAAAATAAATTGGTAATTAATCTTTCATATGCAGACAATTTACACTGAATAGCGGTAAATGTCTCTTTTTAAGGTTACTTTCATATTTCAATATACAATTTAATATCTATTGAATTTACTTTTAGTAAATTATAATTATCAGCCATTTCAATCGGCTGTGTAACTGTTGACTTGCATCATATACATAATTTTCCGGGTAGTTAATTAAAATTATTAATGTGTCATATTTACTGGATTTTTATTTAATAGAATAACAGCATGTATGTTATAAAAATAAGTTTTTTTTAATTCCTAAAATAAATTGGTAACGGACCAGCGTAATATGTCCGCAAGCTTCTTTGTTTTTTTTGTACTGAGAATGCTGAGAATGCTAATACAAATTATCATTTTATGTAGTGGTCAAAAATATAACAGAACAAGTATCTATGGTTTTCAAAATGTTTCTCTGTTTATTTGTACACAAACATTAGAATTTACATTTTTGCACATCATGGACTACTTCACGAGTTTAAATTAAAATTCAGCTATGTAGCCTGGACACGGTCTAGACTATAATTGATTTTGAAGACTAACTCACCTTACGTAGAACCTGAGTAAATAAATTATAAGAAATAACGAAATGTTGCCTTAATAAAAGTTGTTGAACATGATAAGCTTTTACCAATTACATATAAAACTTAAACTGTGAAACAATCGATGTAAATAATAGTTCAACAAAATTATAAAAAATAATCTATTGCCTGCCTTAATATAAGTTGTTCAACGTACTAAGTATTTTTCATTGAAATTATAATAAAATAAAGAAAGAACTATAATAATAATTAAACCATAATAGTTGTACTAACTGATAAAACTAACTGAATAATCCAATATAACTATCAACCCAATGTATTTCTTCCAGAGACAAGTTGTCTCTATAGAGATAGTCGTTACGAAAACTGATTTTTGTTGACGATCTGTATGTCAATATTGCATAGATCGACGAACTTTTTTCTGCAAACGTTTGTAGAGTTATTTAAATATTGTTATACACTTATATAGACTTGAAAGATTCAAATATTGTAATAGCCAAACAACAATTTAAAAAGCTCTTTGTTTATAAGAGAGAAATGTTATTTAGAAGAATCTTATTTCGTGGTGCAGTTAAACAAGAGTATAACGTATAAGCGCGACAGTTGTGAGTTCGATTTCCATTCAGGGGAATGATTTTTTTTATATATATATTTTCATTTCCTCACTTAAGTAACAAGGCTAAGCGCGGCGTTGGGTACTGCCATTCATCATTTAATGGCTTGAAGAATCGGCGGAAAACGGAGAACACAGGGTTTTAACAATAGATTCCCACTACCTACCTGCTATATTCGGAATACAGAATATAAGAAAAATTATATTATTTATAGTTTTTCAAGAAAAATAATATTATTGGCACACCATGAAGCTACATCAAGATAATTTATAACCAGGCATAACCAAATGTTAAATTTTATAAGTGTAATTGAAAAGAAAACTAAATTAAATAGTACTAATGTAATAATAACCGTGTGAGCTACGAACCTACAATCATCATAATTAACAGGCACTTCAAAAATGTACCGAAAAATTAAATTAATTTATATTGTGCTTGCATTGTCCTTTTGTACATGAAATTGCATCTCCCTAGAGAGATATAAACAACATAAATAATTAATTAGTAATATAAGTAACAACCGTATAAGAAATTCGACTTACCTTTTAATAGAACTGTAGAATAGTATTCCTTGGGTCAAAGCACTTGGGCGGTGCTAAGTTTAAACTTTGATGCGTTTAATAAAAAATATCAATTCGCAAAAAATTTATCTATTATTATTATATAATTCTCAAAAATATCTTTTGTCTGATTTGTAAATGATAAAATATTCAAGTATATATTTTAAGATGGAGATTCAAGGTTGCAATGATAAGAAATTTATTACCCTTTCAAAACAAGTCGGAAGTGTTCCATACTCAATGAATGACAGTAGCTTTTTGTGCTACCACCTGTCATCAATTAATTATAAGTTTTTTGCGGTATCTTTAAACGATGTCGTTTATATCAAATAGGAGACGCGAATGTCACTCTCACGCTGTATTCCGCATATATTAGGATAGACAGAAGGATTCTAGTGTTAAGATACTCCATTCTCCAGTTTCCGCCGCAATTTTAGAGACATTGCGTGTTTTGTGGTGGAACTAAGCGTCGCACTTTGCCTTGTTACCAGAGCCAAGAAATTAATAATCAAAAGTAATTCATTCTCCCAATTGACAATTGAACCTACAATCGTTGCACTTACTCTCACACGATTGTTGCACTGCGCCGCGACAGCCTCGAATTGCAAATATATTATACTTTATCTTATTCTTAAGCGAATATTTAAGGCTATTAACACATAATACAATAATTTTATTTGTCTATCAATGAACATTCGACGTTCCCGTAACAATTTCGGAAAATCCTCTACATTCCCCAAGGACTCCACATGTCAAATTTCAGCGAGCTACGTCGCGTAGTTTCAACTTTTCCTTGTTAACTTAACTGCACTAAGTCATTTAGTTTTATATTGTAGATGCCACAGAATAAAAATCGTGCAAGACCGTTAAATATTTTTTGAAATACATATTTTTATTTTTGAGATTTATAAATTTTATAATTAAAAATAAAAAATCACATTCAGAACCATTATTTTTCTCTGTTCCTTAAATTCTTTATTACTACATATTATAGTCGTAGGCAGAAATAAAAATATTTTTTTCAACGCCGTTCACATGAGATTTGTATTGAAGGTGACACCGTCTTTCTCAGGAATAAGGCCGCGACCAATTTAAGTCGGCCAACAGATAAATAAGAATCATTCACCAGAATTTCGAATAATGCAAGTTATATCTGTAAAGAGCATTATTATGTAATATTTTTTTTTCTGTGCAATCGGAAATGTTAAAAATATTAATGTATGCAAAGGGAACCTAGTGTTAAGATTTCGTTCTCCATTTGTCGCCGAATTTTAAAGGCATTGTTTAGTGGCGAAATTCAACGCCACGATTTGCCTTTGTACCAGAGAATCGAAATCACAACCGTCGCGTTATATACCAACATACATACTTGTGCATCTGCGCCATGACAGCCTCTATTTACGTTACTTTTTGAAATATTGACTACTGTATTTGTAATAATTTTAAAATATTTTTTTTTATTTTACACTGTATTTCACATCGCGTAGGATGGACCGAGTCCATACTTTTCATGACATTTCGTGTTGAGTTGAGGAACCTTACCCTGCGCCTTGTTTAACACAACTGGGAATTGATCGTAATTTGTAATTTACCCAACATCTATTAATGCTACATAAAACTAAATCAAACATTTATATACTTATTTTACGATATATATCATTACTAAACAACATATTAATATCTTCACACAAAAAAGATACAGCACGCGAGAAGAACCTTGAGGTTGCGAAATATTTTTGTTTCAAGATTATTTACAATCGAGAATAGAAAATAGTGTATTCAGTTGCAAAATTTATGATGCACATACTCAGGTGCTACGTACGTGGGTGAAAAAATGTTGCATATTTTTAACTATATTTATATTGAAGATTTTGCTTATAGAAGTAAATTTCTTAGATTTATGTAAATGTATATCGATAAGGCGCGGCGTTGTGTTTCAACTTTCAACATGCCATTTTCAGAAATTTCTCAAATTTCGATTAAATGTTTAAAATAAGGGAGGGAATTTATTTCTCTTTATCTACTCTGTCAGTCTATACATAGCATAACTCGTGAAACAAAAAACCTAAACGGAATTTTTCGACTAATATTGAAAGGAAACAAAACGTTTATTATTTACTGATGACCAATAAAATGTCACATTTACATTAGATCAAGTTTTATTTTATTCCTTTTAAGTAATGCTAATAAAGATATCAAGTTAGCAAATCAATGAAATCTCATACTAATAAAAAAAATTATAGCACGATATTATGTTCTTAGAAATATCTAAAAGGTCAGTCGAGGTATAGGGGCACATGCACGTGACCGTCAACGCGACAGGTTCGATTCCCACTCGATGAAATGAAATATTTAATATATTTCAATCTGATGTAGAGGCAAAGCGTGGTGTTGAGTTACGCCACTCCGAATTCGCCGCAAAGCGTATAGTGGAGTGTCTTAACACTAGGCTTACCGTGCTACATACGGGTTATAGCGTGAAGCTGAAAAAAAATGTATCATATTTTGTGTGTAAAAAAGCGTCTACCTCTACTACCACAAATTGCTTGACATAGCTCGTAATGCATCAAAGGAGTAGTTCGTTGTTTGTAATTTTGAAAGTGAACCTGTAATTTTCTCTGAATCATACTCTAATAAGCTCTGAATACTAGTATGAATTTCTTATCAAGATATTCACTCGCTTATAATGGCTGCTACTCAAGAGGAAGCTACTAATTTGAAAAATTTTAGTTTTTATAATATTTTATGTTTCTGAAATAAAAATTGACACTTAATCGACTATAACAATCAGGCTTGTATTTTTTTTCCTGATAAACCACAGAGTAACTAATAAAACATAAAAAGTGATTTGTCAGTATTTCTAACTACTCTGTTTCTAATTTAATATTTTTTCAATCACCAGTTACTAAGTGTCTAATGCAACAAGTCAAACAAGCGGGCTCCGAGACGCTCGTACCGCAATGCGGTGTAACTTCAACAATATGACGCCGACAGCAACTTTACTTATTTACTCAATGGCAACGATCCAAGCATGAATCCTATTTACTAAACCTGCAAACACAGATCTAACTTTGGGTTATGTCTTCAATATTTTATAGTAGTAGTGTATGGCGACATAAAATATCCTGTTTTAAGCACTTACAATATCAGTGGCATCGTATTCAGTTTTATGTAAATCATAAATTAATAATCATAAATTGTTTTGTTTTTTTATAATCATAAATTATGTCATAATCGCACTGTTGGTTAATTTGATTGAATGCAATCACCACTTGGGACCAACTGACAAAATGTTTGGAGAATATGGAAAACTTGGACAGCACTCTTCCATCTATAAATATCTTTAGGTTATTTCCATCTACTCCGAATAATTTGGAAAATGCGTTTAAGAGGAAATGAGGGGTTGAGTTCCGCCGCTAAACAGACAGTATCTGTATAATTCAGGTGGAATGTGTAGAAGCGAGGTTTTGCCTACCAGTTCCGCGACATGACGCGTGTAGCTAACAAAAATATAACACATCGGCTTAGACGCTGAAAAGTTACGACTTTTGACTTTCTACATTAACCTAATCCAAATTTCGCGCTAAATTTTAGTATAACATTCAGGCAATTTATTATTCCATGTTACTTCAGAGGCTTTTAGGCGTGCTAATTAATTTCATTGGTGTTTATTCGCATATCGTAAAACGCAGTGAGACCGGCGTCTTTGTTTCGTTATTTACGACCAAGTGATATCAAGGAAACGAGGTTACACTTTTTAGAATCATTCTTGCTATTTATTCTCAAGGTAGTGAGAAAAATTATAGTGAAAAAATATACTGTTTATAAAAATTACGTTTCAGATACTTTGATCTTTTAACTTTGATTTTCTTCAAAGCGATAAACTTTATGGAAGAAATGGTAAAAATCAAATCGAATTCGCTCACCGAGTGTTCCGTTCATAATTGTAGGTCAACAAATTATTGTTCAGTGTGTTTCATTGAAAAGATGCTCATTATGATTGGCAGATTTCGTTGACATTCTTTTTTTAAAATAGAGACCGAGAGAGACACCGTGGTCTGACTGTAAACGAACGAATCTTGGTTGTAGATTCGATATTTATGTTTAAATTGCTTACTTTTTGACGCTCAAACAACAAAGCGCATGCTTACTTTATGTCTCTCAATACAAGCAATACAGTCTCAAAAATTTTGACTCTAAAATCAAATAATAAACTAATTCTTCACTCTAGTGTCGAGGCGAGGCAATGCCTCCAGAATTTGGCGGAAAGTGCCCACTGTGGCCCCTGCGCCACGACTGGCCTCAAACAACAATTTATAATACAAATATAGTAGTTGAGGTACAATTTTCTATGCAATATAAATATATATTTTTTGTTTCTCACTAAGGTTAAATAACTTGATTATTGGCATTTAGCTCTATTATTAACAAAAAAAATATAAATTACTTTGAAAAAGCATCCTTTGTATTGTTTAGTGTAACAGACAATGACAGGCATCATGAAATAATAAAAAACCTCAAAAACCATAGTCATACATTGTGTTGGCGTTTTTATAACCTGGAATTATTTTTAGGATTTTCGAGTGGTATACCTACTACAGTAGCGATGACTCATATATTTAATTAATTCTAATAAGATACTAATAGAAAAGATGTAGCGATAACACGCATTATAAAACTGTGCACACATACCTATGTATATGTTCTGAGTTCGAAATTTTACCCGGGGGAATGAGTTCTTTACATTTAATTCTACCCGGGGGAATGAGTTCTTTACATTTGCCTGCTCTGGCTCTGGAATTGTTAAGTTTTCAAAGAAAAATAGCTAAGAAGTAAACATAAAAACCACAACTGTCGAATTAAAACCCAGACACTGCTCACTCATCACAAATTTTTTTTTTTAATTTACATGGGGACACAACTGCGTTCAACGGCGTCACCTCTACAGTAACTTCCGTATTTATTTTTGTTTTTATTATTCGTTTCACGCTGTATTCCACATATTGGGTAGGTAGCAGGAGCCTAGTGTTAAAACACTCCGTTCCCCAGATTCCGCCCAATTTCCGGCATATTGCATGTTGAGTAACACAGCACAAGACAAATTTGTCTTGTTACCAGAGCGGGCAAATTAAAATGATTCATACCCGAATAGGAATCGAACCCATAAGAGTCGAGTTTATAGTCATACACAGTGTCACTGTGTCACGAGAGCCTCATAAATTTGTGATAAATAAATAGCCATCACAGCTCTTAAAACCAGGCTAACAATATAATAATACAACAAGACGGCCATTATAAAGTTTGATGAATGATGAATTTCCACTGTTTTGACGTTACTCATGCCTTTCATTTGTGAATTGTAGTATGTTAGATTTCATAAAACATTTTTGTAGGTTACCTCATCTGACCCAGAAACGTTGCTTATAATATATGCACCCATAAACTAGAACTATTAACTGGAGGTACCTACTTACTATACATTGGATATTTATATAATATGACAGTATTTTAGTTTCGTAGAATTGTGATAAAGCTTAAACTCTGTTGTAGAATGGTTTTGTAATCCATTTTACTATTCATTTTAAAATATATGTAGGTATTTCAGGTAAAAGAGAACATCGTGACAGTGGAATAGTATCTGACTGTAAACACGATCGTAGCTTGATCTCTACTCGAGAAAATGCATTATTTTTATTTCGATGGTCTGACAAAGAGGGGCGTTAAGCCCGCCAATGTCTCGAATTCGGGCGGAAGGAGTGTCTTGACTCTAGGCCCTCCTTGTCTGAAGGAAGTTTTAACTTTTAAAATTAATATTTTGATTAGTCAACATTGTTTGTGTTATTTGTTATTGTTTAGATGTTATCTAAAAATAAGCTTTGTGTAAGTCAAAACTCAAGTAATCTCACAATCGCTATAAAAATATCCCAAGTACAATTAGAAAATAGATTTCAATAAAAAACAAATCAATCCTAGAAAGTTTATTTGATTTTTTCTTAACGTGTTTTTTTTTATTCCAAATATTTTCGATCTAGCCTAGATTATTTTACCTTAATAAAATTGAATGACCTTAGCTGAAGTTTACAATTTGTATGCACTGTAGACTATCAAACGTGTCGGTATTTCGCCCTGTTTTATATCTAATATCTCTTATCTGCGGGTTTTCGTAAGATGTTTATCGTACGCAAATGTGGGAAGCGGTCCAAGGTCGCGTGCACCTAATTGAAAGAAATGTGTGAGTGGATGGATGCCGATAGTGTAGCAACAATATACTTTATTATATTGAGAGATTTTTTTATATATCGAAATTATTTAATGAATTTTAACGAACAATATTTAAGTAAAATATTATTGATTTAATTAAAAATAGGAGTATAATAAAATGCAGGTCTGAGCTTCGCCACTCAACACACAATGATTTGCGTTGAGTGTTGACTGTTGGGTGGCGGAACTCAAGGAAGAAAGGAATGAAGTGTCTTGACACTAAGTTTTTTCTACCTTTTCGTTGAATAAATCGTAACCATACAAAAGTTTGGTATTCTCATTCAAATTCCAATAAAAATTGTAAAAGCAGGTCGAATTTGGAGAGATTATAGATAATAATTTCGTTATGAATTCAACATCGAATCATATACCTATTATTATCATCAACAGTCCCCTTAGTTGCACAAATAATTTGCTATAACAACGCCGCACTGCATTCCGCACTAAGAATAGAAAGAAAGACGAAGGAAGAAGAAGGAAAAACCGTGAAATTAGTTGAATTTTCTAGTTGAATTATTGCAATGCATATAAAACATAAATAATATATAATTTTAGAAAAAGCTAAAAATTACCCTTTTTTTGCCAAGTGGCTCAAAAGCTATAGAATATGCTCAGAACTACAAACTGTATGAACTTAAAGTATTATTAGTAATGTTAGTATTAACGGCTTGCTAGTAAATTCTGAGGATTTCCAATATTCAGGTCCTAGCTCCATTATCACATCAGCTCGTTGATACCATAATATTGTATTATCCCCTTAGCTAAGTGGTTCAAATTCCTGTCAAATAAAAGCGTGTTAGTATACGCTTGCATAGTGTTTGTGATTCTTCATTCTTTTCTAGGTTCCTTACGAATAGTAATCTTTACAATAAACAATTCTTAATGATAATTTTTAATAACATTAGTTGTGCCATTCTGTTTGCTTTTTATCAAATTACAATCTAAATAATTAAAGTAATAAATGTGAAAGCGCCAAAATGTATGATTCATAAATAATTGGCTAAAAAATATTGAAATAGCCAATTATTTATGAATCATAAATTTCGTATTACAAAGAGTGGGCAGAAGGCAAGTTCCCTGCTATTTTGATATTGAAGGTCCAAAAAAATTCCCAGTTTTGCACTGTCTGTAAATATAAAACATTGTGTATAACATTTAGTCGTTCATTCCCAACAATCATTTTAGTATAATAAAAAAATGCGACTGGTTTTAGGTTCGATCCCCACTCAAAGAAATTAAATATTTATTTAAATTTATATTTTCATTCTTTCATTCTGGTGTCGAGGCGCGGCGTTGAATTCCACTCAACACGCAATGGCTCTAGAATTCGGCGGAAAATGAAGAACGGACTATTTTTACACCGGGTTTCCTATGCCTACCCCGCTGTGTGCGGGATACAGCGTGAAGCTGTTTTAATTTTTTTGATTTATAATTAAATTGAGAAAATCCTACCAGTATTCATAGTCACACCATACTACTCGAAGAGCAGTAATAGCTAGGCGAGCAACGGCGCCAGTTCGCTATAAATTAATTTGTTTTTATTGTAACGCGACCCATTTGTTAAATGTCTCATTGAACATTATTGGAAAATACATATCGACTCGCTTTGGGTGGTCTTTTATTTATTCAATCACCTGTCGATTTGTGTCAACGCTCATTCAGAACTATATTCTCAGTTTATTGATGATTTATTTGATTACATTTCTAGTACGTTCTTTAAAAATAGAAACAATTTATTTTTATACTTTTATTGTGTAAAAAATACCTTTATATAGAGAGAGATAGAGATAAGTGGGCAAACCTGGGAACCTAGTGTTAAAACATTTTTTCACATTAAGACATTTCTGTTTCTCATTTTTGTCTGTTCTTAGTTCTGCAATTCAACGCGTAATGTTTCAACTATTAGACGAAAGCGGAAAACAGTATGTCTTAACACTAGTTACATTCGAATCTGTACTGAAACAAACGTAACATAAACTTATAATGGATGCGTTCATCTGAACAATTAAAGCTACTAAGACCTTTGCTTGCCAACTAGCTTCCATCTATCTAGCGGATCCCCAGTAAAATTAAAAAATACAGAGCAATACAGTATAAAATATGTTAAAAGAAAAGAAGAAAAAGAATGGAATAAATGGATAGAAAATACGAAATACTTAATAAAAAATATACAATATTTGATGATAGTAGTATGTAATAATATGAAATGTATGTAGTAAAATGAAATATTATTGCCAATTAATCAGTTTCATAGAAAATTTTAAAACACACAACTCGTCTCCATTTCGAGATTTGCCCGACATATAAATCAGTGATACATCCACTGGGTTTATGTGTGCACTCCCACACCATACAATATGAACACTTTATATTTAAATTCCTTCTTAAGCCTAAGAATTAAAGCTGCAATTCCCTCACATTCTATAATTATTTGCAAATTTTTGTATTACACAATAGACTCGGATTAAATTTGTATTAGCCTTGAACTGAAAGATTTAGAAATATTTCACTATTTATAAATTTTTGTAAACATTTAAACTATGCTAAAAATATTTTAGTTTTTTTTATCTTCGTGTATCATTCGCATTTCGAGTAAGGCATTCTTTCTATTCGTGTCTCTCACGTATTTTAAGGCTACTCTGTAAACGTCACTCAACACGTCATTTCCCTAATTCAGACGAAAATCAGAGAGCGCAGTGTCTTGTCACTAGGTTTTTTTAAGCTTAAAAAATATGTTACACCTATATAATGTCGCATTCATATTTCTAGATATAGATTTTGATAGTAGCTAAGACACGTTTCACAAAAACCTTGAAAGTCTCGTCGGTTTCAATTCCATAATTTCCAAAAACAGCCAATGAATTGACAAATGTATGCATAATTTGATTTTGTAATATATTTATACTTGAATAACTAATAATAATTTTATAAGCTTGAATAGAAATCAATGATATAAAATGACGAACAGAAGTTGTAAATTTATTTACACGTGCAGATAGAAAATTTACTGTTCCACAATGCAATGTATACTCGTACTGTGGAATACATTAACAAAATGCAAAATGGACGGCCCATACAATTTGTTTACAATCTATTACTTGATTTCTGTAGGGAACGAACCAAAACATGTAGCATTCATTGTTTATATTTTATTTACATCAAAAGTATAGTGTAAATAAATATTTATTATGATAACTATTTTTTTTACAGAAAGTAAAGAAAATAAAGATTTAATTACAGGGCGAATCAATTCCATTAAATGTTGTTTACATTTTAGGCTTACTGTGCCTGTAATCTGTTTATTATATAGGTATATTTATACAAATAATATGATGTTAATGCCAGTAGTGCGTTCAAATTTCAATTTAAAAAATGTTTTTACAGAATAAAATCTTTGATTTTGAGATTTTTACATATTATTTAGTATACTTAACGTACAGTACACTACGAATAAATCGATGTTTGCTATAATTGTATCAACAGATAAATGAATGCCACCTCTATCTGTAATCACATTCTAATGTAGAGTTCATAAGGTCGTGTTTTCTAAAATATAATTGAAATATCCACGAAATACGCATTATTAATAAAAGCAAAATAGTTTTATTTAAATATTTTCTTTTACATATTGGATATTGCTCTCATTGGCTCACCGACTACGTCTTAATATAAATTATAAAACGGACGTGTCTTTCATAAACTCTTGATCATTTTAAATGAACTAAAAGATTGATGTGGTATTTACCGTAGCAATAAACAAATAGTCAAGCCAATTAAAATATTCCAAACATATGACTACAATTAGCAGATTCTTTCGTTATGCGCCATTGTTTAATATAGCGTATGACATATTAATAAACTTTTATAGTTTCCGGCTGTGTAAGTCTGTAGGTTAATTATGAATGATATGTAAAGATTTAACTACTAGATAGATACTAGTAGGAGTAAGTATTTAAATTGATGCAGCGTGAATATAACAAAAATTTTGAACCCGCAGAAACCCGCAACTTTGCTATAGCAAACTTGCAATAGAATGTAAAAGTATTAAGAATTTCAAAAATCTACCTAACCTTACTAAATACCAAATAATCTTTTCAATTCCAGTAGTTTTACTCTGCGATTAGAAATGTACGATTAAAAAAACAAGAATGTCGACATTTTACAACATTATTTAAACAGCCTTGGCCTTGAATCTGAATGTTCTATCTGCAAAATACTTACATAATAAATGATATGTTACGGCAATATCTGAGGTTTATCGACCGTACGAAATCTCACAGCAAAAACGCCTTATCTTGTGCCATTGACCTTAATGCGAGGTTCGGTTAGATATTTATGTATAAAATACAAACTATACTACAAACGCAACTTCTGTGTAAATTGACTCGATTTTTTGCTTCTTTTTTTCTTTTTAGAAACTGCGAAGTAGGCAGTTGACTCCATTCGTTTTACTAAATGTATCATAAATTGCGGCGTTGGGTTCCGCCTATAATCAGCAATGTCTCGAAGCAATGAATCAATTCCGTACATAGGTATATTTTATTATTATTACATCGTTGAACTAGTTTTGAATCAAGAAGCTATTTATATGGAAGTTATCTGGTAAATGGACTTCTTAGCAATACCAGAATGCAAATTTATTTTATTTTAAAAATGTCATCAACGTCAAAATTGATCAAAATCTCCACTAAAGCAACTTTTTCATTTATTTGATCCATGTGGCATAAAGACAGTGTTTTATTTAATAAATTTGTTAGATTTTTTAAGCTTCACGTTTTGTCCCATACGCAGTAGGGTAGGCAGAGGGAAGCTAGTGTTAAGTCACTCCATTCCCCACTTTCCGCCGAATTTTGGAGGCATTGCGTGTTGAGTGGCGGAACTCCACGCCGCGCTTTGCCTTGCCACCAGAGCGAAGAAAATGGAAATATAAATTTAAATAAATATTTCTTCAAGTGGAGATCGAACCCACAACTGTCGCGTTACATTCACGACTTTGTGTCCCTGGGCAAACGACGGCCTCTAGTTATATTATACTGTTTAATATACATGGTTATAGTAATAGTACCGTTATAGTAGTCACTAAAATTTGCCTTATAATTATTATTTAAACGGTTATACCATTAATTTAATAATGTAAGCGTACGATGAATATTATATTTATTAAAAAAAATAAGTTAGTAAATGCGAGCGTAAAATAGTCGAACCCAAAAAATGTTCGGCGTGTGAAAGCCTAAATAATTATTTTCATTTTTAAATACTAGCGGCTCGCCAGCGGCTTCAGCCGCTTAAACTATATTTAATAAGCAGAATTGATTGACAACTAAAATGACTTCTAATATATTTTTTTAT
>DWAN01002238.1:0-15616 GCA_018230445.1 Heliconius hewitsoni
ATATGTATTATGGTAGAAAAAATAGCTTCACGCGGTATGCCGCAGCAGGGTAGGCAGAGACCTTAGTGTTAAGACACTCTGTTTCGCCGAATTTTCTAAGGCATTGCGTGTTGAGTGGAGAAACTCAACGCCCAGCTTTCGCCTTGGTGCCAGTGCGAAGTAATGGAAATATGACTAAAATAATTATATATTCCCACGAGTGGGGTTCGTACCCACAACTGTCGCGTTGCAGTCACGCCACGTCAGTTGCGCCACGACGGCCTTTATGGTTATATAATGAATTGAGAAGTATATATAATTTACATACACAGGTAAAACGGTAAACTAGTCAAATTAATAGTAATGACGGATAACTTTCACAAATTCATAATAAATTTAATGATTTTATACCAGAATATCCATTAAGGAGGAGTAAATAATGTTAGAGTGAAGCGTTAGTAGCGTTTTAACAGTTGGTTAGATTAGACTTAATAAAATTTTAATTTCTAGTTCTACGTATAAGATTGTATATCAAAAGAGATTTCTTTTTTACGTATAAGTTTGTATGTCAAGAGTTTTTTTCTAGCCTAGAAGTAGATTCTAGGTTTACGCTGTTTCCTGCGTATAGTCAGAGGAAACCTAGTGCTAAGACATTCTTTTTCTCGGTTTCTGCAGAATTTTCAAAACATTGCGTATTGAATAGAGGAACTTTACATTTTGCATTGTAATCAGAACAAAGAAAAAATATGAAATATTCTATTTCTTCAAGTGATATCGAACCCACAACCGTCGCGCTTACAGTCATCGCTTGTGCCACTACGCCACGAAGCTTAAAAACCTCTTATTCATAAAATTTTACAATATACAAAATCACTTTAACTATATTTACGAATAGTACTTTAACTATAATTACGAATTTTCTGAAATATCTAGTTGACTTTGCTATTTGTGTTATGTATATTAGTTAAAAGGTGAGCTTGATCAAAATGCAGTCGCGTTCCGTAAATAGTTGAAGGATACCTGAAGATCGTGTTTCGCTAGCTTGTGTCATATAAAATTAAAAAGCAGTGAAATTTACTGCTGCTACTTATGTGCAAAACGCCGGCGTTAACTTCCGCCACTCAACACGCAAGCCCCGAAAAATTCAGTGAAAAGTGGGGAACGGAGTGTCTTAACAGGTTCCCTCTATCTAGCCTGCTGTTCGCAGGATAAAGCGTGAAGTTGACTTTTTTAATTATCTGCGAGGACGTCATGCTGGGGCATTTCGGAAATACTGATTCTATACATAGATTCTTCAGTGTATAGGTTTGTCTCCTACTTAAAAAAGTTTTTTTTTATTTGCAACGCATTGAGGCCAGTCGTGAAAACGCGACAGGTTGTAGGTTGGATTCCCACTCGAGGAAATTAAATATTTGGTATTTCTATTTTCTGGTTGACTCCACTCAACAAGCAACGACTTCAGAATTCCGCGAAAAGTGTTAAACAAAAATGTCTTTCTAATAGGAACAGAGTGTCTTTAGGTTCTGAGGTTCCTTTTGCCTCTGCCTCAAGCGAGATACAACGTGATGCAAAAATATAAATAAGGCATCTCGTCATCATCGACGTCATCATATACGTAAATATCTAAAATAAAAACAACAAAACTTCGTTACTAGTTACATAGTTGTATGGTAACAACGACAAGATCGTAATCGCTAACACCTTAGAAACTTGATTAATCTAACCAAACTTTGCTAGTTTACTCATAATGGGTTGTATAGGTCAGATACCAATCACTCTTTACCAAAACTGATTTATTATCATTTGACTGAACGACACACGAAATAATATTATTATTATTTTTGTTAATCTAGCAATAGAAATTGGAAGCATTTGAATTAGTATTATAGAACACGTGATAGTTGTAGGTTCTATTTTCACTCGATTTTATTTAATATATTAAAAAAGTTATTGTGTTAGTTAAAATTATGCTTTAGTTTTTTCTAGTTTCACGTGTTTCATGCATGACAGATTAAAAAGAGAGAACCTAGTATGAAGGCTCTGCGTTAACTTTCCGTTCTGTATTTGAAATGTAGCCTCTTAAATGATGTATTAATTAAGCGGCGAATATAAATAATATAATTTTTATAATTGTAATGAGAAAGTAACGAAATTTTTATTGGAGTTTATAGTATTTCTTTTCTTTTTCTATGTTTTTACATCTGACTACTTTTATCCATGAAAACACAAAGAACTAATTAACTACAATGGGTAGTTAGAAATGGAAAGATATAAGTTAAATAACTTTATATTGAATAAAAAAGATGCAAAAAACGCAAAAGACAAACCCTCCTTTGCTATCCCATGCCAGGAAAAATAACAAGAATCCCACGTATCCCACAAATAAGTGATTTGTGGGATACGTAGGTTACGATACAAACGACACGGCTGGTTGTCGGTTGAATTATCACTTGATAAAATGAAATATTTATTTAAATGTATATTTTCATTTCTTCGCTCTGGTGTCCTAGGTAAAGAGTTTTGCAACTGAGCACGCAATGCCTTCAGAATTCGGCGGAAAATGAGAAACGGAGTGTTTTAACTCTAGGTTTCCTCTAGCTATCCTGTTGTGTGCGGGATATAGCGTGAAGCTGAAATATAAATGATATATAGAAATTATTTTAAGTAATCTCCGCTATACGCTCAGTGGAATTATTAATGAATTCAAAATATACGTCTTTTATGATAAAAGACAAGTCGAAACCGCGTTTAATAAAAATAAAATATTTTAAGTTTATGCGTTAACCCGCTACCTGCAAATAACAACTTTTGCTCCCCAAAGGAACAAACAAACAGAAGCTGTACATTTCCATTTTCTACACAGCCTTCGCTGGCGCTTTTACCAATTGTGTCGTACACTTCCTCCATTCGACACAAACTATTTTCATTATCAGCTCATAAATCAATGATGAATGGCGGTATTATATTTGACAGGGACATATGTTATTTAAGCTGACATGATAAATGTTGTGGCAGTTCTATTGTGTTTCTCTGTTCTGATTAGTACTTGCAAAGTTGAGATTTGAGCGTAGGTATTTACGTTATCAAACTTGAACATGTTATATTGTAGTTTAATTCAACATATTAGTTAGAGAAACCTAGTAGTAAATCATGAACAAGCAAGTGTAATATGGCAGTGTGATAATGACAAAGAGGCCGTCTTGGCGCAGGGGCACGAGTATGTTATAGTAACGAGATGCTTGCGGCTTCGATTTTTTTTCACTCTGGTATCGAAGCAAAAACGCGCCGTTGAGAGCCAAAAGTGGGAAACGGAGTGTTTTAATATTCGAATAAGCGAATTTAATATTCGCTTAGTAATTCGTGAACGTATAAAGTGGATAAATTCAAACAAATCTCACCGGAAATGATCATATCCCCTTTATCCGTGGTCCAGTAGTTGATTGAGGATGGGTAGGCTTCCGTGTGACACTCCAGCGTCACATCTTGACCGATGTACGCTCCTTCCAGTTGATTTGGAATAGACAACATTGGTGGAACTATAGTAAAGAAAATACTTTTAGTAATTCAAAATCACAGAAACATTTTTATGAGTTAAATAAATTTTAACAAAGTAAGTAAATTCATCAATCAAATTAATTACCACCGTATACAACGCAAATTGGATTTGTTAACGACCTCCTAACCGAATCAATATTGTTTTAATAATAAACACTACATGTATACGTATTATGTAAATCGGTTACTAATTATTAAACTAATAACCGTTATTCGACAAGGATTATCTATCAAGTCTGCGGTGTTATTGGATCAGATCAGCATACCTATTAACATTGAATCGTAAGGAAGTGGTCGATTCGATTTCCATTTGAGGAAAATAAATTGTTAAATATTTTCAATTGTTCGCTCTGGTGTCCAGGTAAAGCGCGGTGTCAAATTACTTCGCTCTACTACGAATTTGTCAACGACAACCAACCAAGTTAATATAGTTTTAATAATAGACACTACATGTACACGTTATTATGTAAATCGATTGCTAATTAATAATAGTTATAAAACTATTACTAATTAATTATTCGAAAGGGTCATCCATCAAGTCTGCGGTGTTACTGGATCAGATCAGCTTATCTACTCACATTGAACCATAAGCATGATGCGTTTACTGATCGATGGAGGAACGCCGTTGGATGCGATACAGAGATAGGCGCCCATATGGAGACGAGATACCTTTGATATAGTGAGCGTTTCGCCGTCAACTACACTTACTACAAACAGAAATGTCATTGTTAGTTTTATAGGAGATCAGTAAATACTATAAAGACATGTATATAAAGAATATAATCAATTTTAAAGACGTTTATCTATAATACTATATTTTTTATGTGATAAAAATTAATGAAATTAAATAAAAAAATCTAATTTAATTCTTATGAGGTAAGATAAGGCCTTATAAATAGATAAACGCCAGGCGCACGAACAAAACAGCATGACTCATTGTCACGTTCCGCATGAGCCGAGCGTGCAAGCGAAAGTGAAAAAAATAGAGCGGCATTATCAGCCAAAACGTTCGGCTTGTGACGCACCTATCTTTCCTCTCCTCCATCACAAGCGTTAAGATATCGATAAAATTGTAATTATCAATTAAGTCTAACTTTTTTGTGTCATACATAATAATGATAATTCAATGATAATAATGCAATTTTTCATTAATGTTTTTTTAAGGCGCAGTCACGTAAAATTATAGTCCGTAAACCGACTTTACAGCCAACCAGTTTGTTAGCGTTATATTAATTTTTTTCCATACAGTACAGTAACGTAGCATTTAGTAAGCTTCGTCTTACAAAAGCGAGAAATGAAAATAATGTATACTATTCCTTCTGAAACTCATATGCGAGAAATAATAATAAATTTAAATACCACAAAATGTGTAATACAACGGAACTTCTAGTGAAAAGGAAAGTAAAAGTTTTGCTCTTATTAAAGTTCTGCTGCCGTTATGAATAGACTTATTGGTAAGTTGGTTACAGCACTTAGAGTATCGCCTGACAGCCGTGAGCTAGACTGCCTTTGTCCAATACTTTTATCCAGTTATTTAATGGGTTGCTTGTACAAGCTAATTCTTTTAGCTCTGATTTAATAATGTAAAAGAATTAAGAAAATACATTGTTTTTATATTCTTTAAATATCTTAAGTATAACTGTTTTAGATTTTCTATTTATAATTCAGTATATATCATACCAGATTCCCCATTATAATTGAAATCCTGGCCATCTTCCCTCCTCCACATCACATACGGTTCAGGGTAACCAGAAGCTCGGCACACTAAGGTCACGTCCGTGCCTTCTCTCGCTACCATGTCAGTGGACGTCATGTTGTCGATGATTGATGGAGGCACTGGACAACGATGAGTAATTACTTATAAATACTAAAATGTTTTTGTTTATTAAAAATGTTTTATATTATATTAGGTATTTATGATGTGCAATGAAATTATAAATACAAAATTCAGCAATTCGTGTCTTATTTGTAGGGAAACAATTGCTGATTCATCTTTATCAGCGATTGTTGTGTTCCAAAAATAGGGTGCAGGATTTTTTTGTTTAAGAAATGGTAAGTACCTATTCTATTTTACATTACAAGTTTTTTTAAGAGTCTAAAATCCTAATGATAAATGTGTCATTGCTTTTGTTTTTGCCTATTTAAATATATAATAACTATTGCTGAAAAGCGACGAATTAGGCCGGAAAATGAGTAAATATTAATTAATAAAACCTTTTAAGAACAGCTTCTTATTCAGTGTGTTGTACTTTATAAATCAAACAATTTTATTTGATACCCATATAGCGTGGGTTGTGCAAAATGGGTCTAGCTCGATAAGCATGGGAAGACTGCACTGACTTGTAATGAATTATTTTTAATATAATTTTATGGTTTTTATCTTTGTCTGCAAACCCTACAGTAAGGGAGTTATGAGGGTAACAACCCTTAACTTAGTGTTTTAGTGCATTAACTTAGTGTTTTAGTACATTAGTGCAGCTTTTCCATGCTTATGGGGCTAGACCCTGTCTAATACGCCATGTTGTTACGGCGGCCATTTTGTATTATAAACAATACTGATGATATTTAACTTCTTTGTCGTCAGAAATAAAATCATAATCCAAGTTTCAGCTCAATTGGGCGCTGAGAAGTGGGTCAAATTGAGCTTGCAAGATTTCACTCATACTGACTAATACGGTAATTTTAATATACTTGCAAAAATTGGAGTGTCTTGACTGTTAACAGCTTAGCGCAGTTAACTTATATACTTATAACAGCCCTTGAAACTCGGTTTTTTTCGAACTTGGCTAAATTTGTAGAAGCTCGTATAGATTTCTATATAAAACATAGACCTGTCACTGCTAGTACGTCAAATTATAGTAGATCCTGAATATCCACCGAAACACGACACATCAAGGTCACGTCCTTTTCCTTGCCGCTTCCGTAGACGTCACTTTGTCGATGATGGATGATCGTATTGGACAAGCCGATAAGTAATTTAAGGGATTGGGATATCTTAAGCTGTATTTATAGCAATAACATTTGTAAATTATATAATATATGAGTATATTATGTGTGTATGGAAGAGAGCGACATTATTTTGTTTTTTCATTCTTGTTTTTATCTTCACGCTGTAGAGTTAACCTGGAAGCCTAATGATAGGACACTCTGTTCCCACTACATTACTTTCCGCCAAATTCTGGAGGCAGTGCGTGTTGAATGGCGGAACTCAACGCCGCGCTTTGCCTCGTTATTAGAGCGAGGGAAAGAAAATATGAAATTGATAAGTAGGCATTAACGCACATTATAGTGAATAATATAAATGTATTTTCTTAATTATATGCTATTGCACATCATTAACATACGATTATATGTAAAATCTGTGAAAAACAATTTTATTACAACAGTTGTCAAATTAGTCAAAATCAGAGAACAGATGTGGATATCATTCAAATGTCTAGTGCTAAAGGGGTGAATATTTGTGAAAAAAATAAATTTACTGCCTTTATGTAAAAATATATTTGAATAAAAAAATGTGAATGTTTAATTAAAAAATTTTTGTAAATAGATTTTAAAAATATTTTTTCTTGAAATATAAAGGATTTATAAGTTTTCATTTGACCTTTAATGGGTTAAAAAGATATTTTTGTTATAAAATTTATTTCACATATCAAGTAAAATAATTGAATCACATATCAAGAATAATAATTCATTTATATGTATAGTTCTTTAGACTTCAGGCTAAAAGTGTAAAGAGTACAAAACAAAAGCCATTTGAACATTAACATGTTCTGGGTTGCTGGTGCCTGTGAAAGGTACGAAACCCGAGTTACAGGTCACCAGGTCTCCACCTCAGCATCAATTTAAATAGACAAGACTACATATCATCACAATATGGTGGGATAAATTTGGAACTTATTACTAGTTTAAGGATTTTTTCTAAACGAATAACAAAACAATAAAGAGATAACAGTTACAATATATTTTAATTTAATTAAATCATAAAAACCTTATAAAATTTCTCCATCTCCAAAAAAAGCACCTTTATCTCTACCTTAAAGGTCGGCAACGAACCTGTAGCTCCTCTAGTGTTACACGGGGTCGTGGGCGGTGGTAACCTTGTCATTTCCAAAAGTAAAAAAAAGAAGGAAAACCGTTTGTTTTTCCCATCAACACTTACCCACTACTTGTAGATATCCTTTTCTTGACCTCATTGGGTCTGTATTCACTTGACACATATACCAACCGCGGTCCACTTCTTGAACATTTTTTATTTGAAGGAACCACGAGCGATGGTCGTTGTAAGACAAACTGATTCGCGTGTTTTGCGTTATGATGTTGTGATGGATGGTCAGAATGGTTTGTGTGTCCATACGGACCCAGGCCACCTAGTTGATAGGAAAAGAAGAAAATGTTAAATTCACAGTTCTTAAATAAAATTAATTATAAAAAAAATAATAATACTAATAATACAATATTAATAATACGATAATCTTTGTTTTAATTAATATAGTTTTTTTAGTAATAATGAATTTAATACTGACGCGTACTAAAAACATAATTCAATTTAATAAACACTTTTTATAGATAACAACACGTTTTTGGTCTCATATTTTTTTTTGCATTGAGTTCAGACAAGATATATTAATTTATATTGCGTAGTGAAAATAATATTATGTTAATTGATAAGGTTTCTGCAATGAGAAGCACTATCCACACTACTTTATATAGATACTAGAGACTCAAACGCCGCTTAGCTCGATTATACTAGTTTTTATATTATAGACAAAAGATAATAGGCCAGACTTGGCGCAAGGGCACAAAGTGTGACTGCAAATGTGACTGGTTTTAGATTCTATCCCTACTCGAGGAAATGAAATAGATTAGATGTATATTTCCATTTCTTCGCTCTGGTGTCCAGGCAAAGCGCGGCGTGGAGTTTCACTACTCAACCCGCAATGCCTGTAGAACTCGGCGAAAAGCTGCCTGCCTACTCTGCTGCGTGCGGGATAAGCTGGTATATTTTTGTTTATATTAAAGACATACGATGATAATTCTTTAAAAATATTTTTTACTTTTATAAGAAGTATTCTATATAGTTTCTAATAGATACTTCCTAAAATATGGGTACAAAGTTCATAGTAATCTATCGAGTAGTTTTGGAGTGGAAGCGTAACAAACATATTTACATTAATATTTATAATATAAGTATGATTAATTCTACCTTAAAACCTCTTAAGTTATCTACGACGCACGCTAACAAAGCATCTCTGCCTACAGTGGCTGTAACATTTGGTATTGGCTCGGCAAATCTTGGGTACATAGATTCTGAAATAAAATATTTATTATAAATTTGTATAAAGTAATAATTTTATTTAGCTTATAATTAATCAGTATTAACATTATGAATTTGTTGTGTTTACATATATTTGAAATATAGACCAAATTCATATAAGTAGACAACTGAAAAATTTTGTCGTTCTCTATGCAGTATAATTGCGCGATACTGCGTTCTTCGCTTTAGATATAATATTTTATTTATATTTAAGAATTGCTGGCGCAAAAGTGAAATCGTGAAAGCAAGGAAGTGCGGTTTTTAATTTGAGCCACAAATAAAAAGAAATATTTATTTTCATACAAAGCAAAAACTTTGTTGAAATTCAGCTAAATGGTTATTTTCAATTTAATTTTAAGCAAAACATAATTTTTAGTAAATTTAACGTTAAACAACAAAAAAAAAACAAAAATTTTAAACATCTAGACTTAAATGAAGAAATTTTGAGCAGAATATGATTGTCTTTTATTTTTATTAAAAAAAGCCTTTAAATTCCTTTATTTATTAACACAGAAAATGACTTCAAACTATTTATTATAGAAAATAATTCTCAGAAAGTTAACTGAATTTAAAAACAAATATATATATTAAATTGAACATTAGTATGAAACTCGCGTCCGTTCGTGCCGTGTTCACAGGTTTAAGGACACGACAATGGCTAGGTGCCGTCGGGTCTGCCAGCGAGGGGCGCGTGATTTATATCTAGTGCGCCACGACAAATAGCGGTTTGTCGGGTATCACTCTTGTCCCGGCAAAATAATGTATCGCCGGTCAGGTTCGTTTAAAATATTTTTTACAGTATTTTTTACTGTATTTTGAATATGCCAGTCGTGGCGCATGGGTACAAAGTAAGACTGTAAAATCGACTGGTTGTGGGTTTGATCCCCATTTGAGGAATGAAATATTTATTTTAATTTATATTTGAATTTTTTAGCTCTGGTGTCAAGGCGCTGCGCGCATGATTGTATAATGCCTCCAGAACTCGGCGAAAAGTGGGGAACGGAATGTCTTAATACCACTTCCGTCTACCTACTCTGCTGTGTGCGGGATATAGCGTGAAGCTGATTTTATTTTCATATGTTTTTTGTTAGCTTCGCGCTACATACAGCATATAGCGAGGTAGTACTCGTAGTAGCAGGAAAACCTAGCGTTTTGAGCCACTTCGATCCCCATTTTTCGCCAAATTCTGGAGGCATTGCGTGTGGAGGTGCGGAACTCAACATCATTTTGCTTCGATACTAGAACGAAGATATGAAAATATAAACTATTTTAAGTGGAGAGGAGTGGGAATCGAACCCACAACATGTCGCGCTTATTGTCCACACGCTTGTGGCCCTGACTGTATTTAATTATTATAATAATAAATATAAAAAGTTAAAAGTATTATGATAACTATCCCATTTCATTAATCATTGTCTGACATGAACTATCAAAATTAATGATGAGTCCTAACTAAGTTGTCTCGGAATTGAGTTCTGATTTCAAAAACATTGTTCTACCATTGTGTTTTTAGAATCGATAGTTATGACGAAATAACTTTTGTTTTGTTACGAAAATAATGATTTACTAATTGGTAAATGTAGGCACGGTTGTATTAAGATGTTAGACAAAATTTCTTAATAAGAAATGATTTAAAAATATATATATCTTGTAAATAATAATAAATAGTAATACTAATTCAATACTTAATAAAAAGATCGTATTGCTTTTTCGATGACAGTCCTTTTTTGTGTATTTCAAATTTAATATTTCTTCACAATAAAATTATAAATTTTTTATATATAATAAAAGTACCTACCCTACGGTACGGTACGGTGGTTGGTGTCGGATATCTGCAACCCGATCAATTTGGCTCAACCGTTAAGCGATTATCCTTAGATGTCTGATAAGCGAGGCCGACAAGCTTTCCGTTGTATGGGGATAATATGACCGCTATCTACAAGTGTATGCATATCTACTTTTTATTGTTTACAAGTATCTATAATATTCTATAATTTTATATAATTACTAGTGATGTAATTTAAATTTATATTTCGCTCTTGTGTAGAGGCAGAACGGCGTTGAACTCCGGAATTCAGCGGAAAGTAAGGGAGTGTCTTAGCACTAGGTTCCCTCTGGCTACTCTACTGTGTACGGGATACAACGCGAAGCTGATTTTTATGTAATTCATCAAATTGTCAAAATTGAATATTATAATTTAGCAGCGTTGTCCATTCATTATTTCAAAGTTTTCTATTTTAAGGACGTGCAGCACTAGCGGAGGCGGCGCAATTATTTTTAGAGCCGTTTCAGTAGAGTTTTAACGACGTCACGCAAAAGTGCCGAAAGGACTTGAAGTGGTTTTTTTTTAGTGTTATGCAGTTTTATCACAAAGAGAACTGTCTTATAAACTGTTTTGTAAGCCGCGGACATAAGAAAGAGATTATATACGAAGGGGGTCGCGGGTTTTTGATAGTGGTTTTGTCGAAGAAGATTTTGATTTCACGGTAATTTAAATAATCAATGTTGAGAAGAAAGCAGCTGTGCATTATAGACACACGAATGATAAATAGACAGTTTGGGCAATTATAATCCTATTCATTACTTAAGGCGACCCACTTGGAAATTCAAATAAGTTTTACAAAATTGCTTTATGGTTTGCATTGAATTGAATGTAATTATCAGATGTTCTTCGTTGAATTGATATATTTCAAATGAATAATCTGATTTATTTTTAGATAATAAATACATACATACACTATACAGTTTTTTGTTGTGGCAAATAATAACGCTTAAGAGATTTTTTAAAGATACTAATTGATTCTGAATGTCGAATATATCACGGCAAGTCATTCCACAAGATGACGCTTTTAACATTAATTAAATTTATTTTATTTTCCTGAACAAAAATGTGATGACTATATTGACTTTCCTTTTTGTTAACATTTTCATTTTTTTAAGGAATATAACATACAAAAGAAAAAATGTTAGAGAAATATGTAAAAGTTTATATACAACAAGAATAGACTGTAACAATCATATAAAAATTTCGACATAGCTATCGTAGCATAACAAACTTTGCCTTCATTGATAAATTTTTGGACAGTTTCAAATAGGCGCAGGTTCGAATCCCATTGCGTTTAAGTTTTTAAATAAATGGTACAATATGTAATTTTTAGGAGGTAATATTATTCTATATGTATAATTGTAAATATTTATCGTTAATATCCTTTAAAAACAAAATATTTAGAAATAGCACCTCCACTACTTCATAGCGATTAAGATTTTTATATTATAATTTTTAAATTCAAATAGGTGTTTCATTATATTGTACCTTTTGATTGATACAAATATTACTTAATATTAACTAATGTTTGAGGCCGATGTGGCAAAGGTTTACAGAGTGTGACTGTAACGCGACGGTTGTGGGTTCAATTCTCACGCGAGAGAATGAATTGTTATTTCGTAGTATTTTTATTTCTTCGCTCTAGCACCAAGGCAAAAAGCCTAGCGTTGAGGTCCGCCATTCAACACGCAATTCCTACAAAAAGGGGCCGGAAGTGGAAAACGAATTGTTTTAACACTAGGTTCCTTGCCATCCCGCAGTATGCGGGGTACAGCGTGAAGCTGATTTGATTTGATTTATTTTTTATTTTAAACAAGCTAGTTAAAATAGCATTGACTTACCGTCTGAAACCTCTATAGGAGCTACAGATACAACATTCTGTCCTTTGTTAAATTCTCGACCTGCAAACATTTTATATGTTATATTATAATGAACTTATAAAGTTGTCTAACTTGTATGTTTAACACTTTTTTGTTCAGTATCCCGCTTACAGCAGGGTAGGCAGAGGGAACCTAGTGTAAACACATTCCGTTCCCCACCTTCCGCTGAGTTCTGGAGGCATTGCGCGTTGAGTGGTGGAACTCAACGTCGCGGTTTTCCTCGACACCAGTAAATATATATTTCTCTCGAGTGGGGATCGAACCCACAACTAGTCGATTTTACAGTCACACTGCGCCACGATTGGTCTCACTTAAAAGTTAAAATTAAATATTATTTTAAATACTAAAAAAATATTTCATTTTTGCGGACGTGCTGCATATCTAAACGCTTTAATTTACCTGTCCTCATGTCTTTCATATTTTGTTCTGTTATTCAAATTTTACTAATTTAAACATTTAAAAATTTAATTATAAGCTTTACTAAAAGAGTCATTTTTGAGGCAAGTCGTAGAGCAGATGCATAAAGTGTAACTGTAAAATCGACTGGTTGTAGGTTCGATCTCCACTCGAGGGAGTGAAATATTTATTTATATTTTCATTTCTTCACTCTGGTGTCGAGGCAAAGCGCGGCGCTGACCGCTCAACACGTAATGCCTCCAAAATTCGGCGTAAAGTGGGGAACGGAGTGTCCGCCTACCCTGCTGTATACAGCGTGAAGCTGATTATTACTAAAAAAGCTCAAAGTCCATTTATATACCAAATATATAATTTAATTGAAAACAGTGAGCAAAATAGATATGCTTCGAGGTAAGGATATTAAAATCAATATTATATAACGGGCTTAATTCAAGAACAACTAAGACTGTAGAACTTTCGAGAATGCAAATTAAAATTTGTGCTAAAAGAGACGTTATTAACCAGTTATTTCCGGTTCCGTTTACTTGCCGCGACAATTCAATCTAATTAGTTATGATGCACAAGATCTTTCGAGTTGAAATTAAAATTTAATTGTTGTTTTTTATCCTAGTTACACTAATCTAGTCACTTTTTTACTTTTAAATAATGTGTTTCAATGGCATGTGTAGTTTTTTTTGTTGGTTGTCGGTTAGATCCCCGTTATTAGCAAACATAGCCGATCACGATATTAGAAAGAAAGCACAGCGTTATGTTTCGCAATTCAATTTCCAATAGAAAAAATTGTGAATCTTATCAAGATAAAAAAAGTTAAGTTTTTGTATATTTAATAATATATATTAAAAAATAAGCACAATTCTAATTAAGAAATACTTTCTTGAAACATTTTATGAAAGTTTTGTATAGATGCATCAAATTGCAGATTTTTACCGGTATCGACATTTCAACCCCTTTCCTTGAACTACTCTGAAGAGTTTGGAACTTATTGAAAGTAATAAATTAATGATTTTAAGTACAAGTAAACATTATTAACAATATAATTATATCTTTATCAATTTCTAGAGTTGACCTTTTTTAGTAATTAATAATACTATTCTTCATATTTTGCATAGTGGGGAATATATGGGTACAATAAGCGGAAGTTTCTTTAAAGATATGGGAACTAGTAAACGCTATAATTTACTAACTAATATCAAACTATAAAGTTGTTATAATTATTAAATTGAAGTTTAGTATGGAGATAATAACTGCCCTACTTTCATGATAACACACCTATAAGTACTTTCGCCGAGGATAAACGAATCATTATCATATTAAAACATCATCCACTAAACGATACTAAATGTTATGTTATTTTAATATAATTAGTTTTTTTTATAGGTCGGCGTTTTCGCAGTGGAACAAACGTGTAACTGTTAACGTGACCGGTTCTGGATTCGATTTCCATTGTAATATTTGTTATTCTCATTTCTTCGAACAAAGCAAAGCGCGGCATTGAGTTCTACCACTCCACACGCAAAGCCCCGAGCAGCGGAGAATGGGGAGCGGAGTGTCTTAACCCTAGGTTTCCTCCGCCTAAAGTGCTATTTGCGGAATAGAGCGTGAAAATAAACAAGGATTTTTTTATGATATCCAAAAAAATACTGTCTCGTTAAATGTTTCCATTATAATTGTATACTTTACAATAGAATAGGCAGTAAAAGGCTTTTTTTTATTATTTTGTGACAATACGAATAATGAAGAGACTATGTAAAGTATTCAACAATGCATTTGTGCAGCTAAATCATTATTTCTATAGGTCTTTCTATCACCCTTCCAATGCTATTATCCATTAGGCGGGGCATATAGTTTGACTGTATATAGTTTGACTGTAAACGCGACAGGTCGTGGATTCGATGCCCACTCGAGGAGATGAAATATTTAATATTTCCATTTTCTTCGCTCTAGTGTTCAGGCATTTGCCTCTTCCACTTAGTTTTGACACTCAACAGGTACGGTCTCCAGAATATAGCATTGACACAAGGGGGTGACTGAAATGCGACGATTGTGGGTTCGATCCCCACTCGTGAGATTGAATGTTTATTTAATAATTTCATTTCTTTGCTCTAGCACCAAGTCAAAAAAAGTCCAACCAAAAATCGGCGAAAAGTGGAGAACGGAGTGTCTTAACACTAGGTTCCTTCTGCATACCCTGCTATATTCGGAATACAGAGTGAAGCCGAAAAAAAATGTCAAATTATTTAAAACTTAGTATCTATATCATCAATATAATTTTGTATATAATATAAATAGTATAACTCTATCCACCGAAGCCGATAATTTTATGGTTATGGTGGACAACGATGATATTATTACGTCAACGTTGTGTACTCTGGGGACTTAGAGCTTAATATGCGCTCCGGTGAGTTATTAAAATAATGCTTATAATTTAAAATGTAACCTTCATTTATATTACAAAGTAATTTGTTATACAAAATATACAGATATTTAATCTATTGTTATTATTATGCCTTACTCGTTACGGCATGAGAAAGTTCTGTTTTTCAAACTATTATGTATTTTTTTTATTTCTATTTAATTTAATAAACCTATAAATAGAGGCCAGTCGTGGCGCAGGGGCACAAAGTGTGACTGTAAAACCGACTGGTT
>DWAN01002239.1:0-15615 GCA_018230445.1 Heliconius hewitsoni
CCTCCCACGACACGCTTAGGCACGTAATCATTAATTAATTTATATAAAATTTCATAAAAACAATTCAAAGATTCCTCTACTGATTTATCTTGAAAAATAATATTCCACTTAATTAAAGAAAGATCCTTCTTTATATGATCGTAGTCTGCTTTCTGAAATAGATATTTTATAAACTTTCTAGGACGAAATTTCTGCCGAATTCTATCATATATATTAAATCTATTATTCTATTTTATATATAAATTATTATCAATATTGATTATAATTTATATAAACTCTATTTTATTATTATTTCTCATTGTGTTACAGTTTATTGGTCACGAACCACTACCACGTTCTGCTTCGATTTTTATTAACTGTTTACCCTGCGTCTTCGTCTTCGTAGAAAAGTAAATTTAGAAAATCCGGTAATATTATAATTCGCCCCGTGGTTAATATTGCAAAATTATGGATATCGACTTTTTTAGAATTCTTGTTTTCAAAAGGGAAACACAGAAACCTATATATAATAGTGTTCCTATAGATCACCCTATGTCCGTAACCGTTTTTTCTTCTGTCAAGACCATTTATATCAAGATTACGTCCAATAAAACTGAAATTATATCCTGTATCCCTAGCGGGGTAGTCAGAGAGAACGCAGTGCCAAACGCTACAAACCCTACATACCTGTGTCGCCTCGTCCACTGTCATCAACCTCTTCATACATGCCCTCCGGGGGTCAGGGGCCAGTATCTTCGATACTGTGTTTTCGAAGGTTTACCGAGGTCTCCCCTACCTCTCTTACCGCTCACTTGTCTGTCATACATCTTTTTTGCCATTCGTTCGACACGCCCAAACCAGCTGGGTATGTTTTTCTTCATTCTTACCGTGACATCCATCGCTAGTACCTGTGTATCTCTTCATTGCGGTTTCGATCAGCTAAACTGACTCTACATATCCTACGAAGAGATCGCATCTCCACAGCATTCACCTTGCGTTCATTCTTCTTCTGCAATACCCACGTTTCGCTGCCGCATAACAGCGTCGGTGCCAACACTGCATTGTGTACGGCCAAACGTGCAGCTGTGCTGACGTGTCGTTGTCTAATCAATGCAATACCGGTAGCAATACACGTTCCCACATCCATGTAGTATCTTCCATCTTTACTGAACATACTTCCCAAATATACCACTTCATTCACTTGTTCTAATATCTTACCATCCATATTGATATTGCACTCTGTTCTTTCTTCAGTACAGCAGGCAATTTACATTGAAATCACCTATCAAATCTTCTTCTAACCTTCAATCCCATGTCGCCTTGTTTCACACTTTGGAGACAGCTATCCAAATACAAATTGAACATCCAAGCTGACAAAGCGCATCCTTGTCTCAAACCAGAGCGATATGTCAGCTCTTGATTAGTTTTCTTTTATTTTTCATCATTGAAATATAAAGTTTACAGATCATATGTACCGATATACCGAAAACTTAAGTTTCAAGCAACTAAATAAATAAATCGGGAATCAAAATATTTTAAATTTATATATATTTTCAAGCCGATTGAAATAAAACAAACAACAATATTAAGCGAAGTTAAAGACTATAAAAATGAGAGAAAATTGCATTAACTAAGTTATTTTCAAGTTTAGCGTGCACAAATGTAGACAAACGTTAAAATTTAAAAATATATTTTTTCAAGTTCCATTATATTGATAAATAGAGGGACTTAGGCATTATAGGTTTTCTCATATATCTTTCACGTACAGACAGTAATCAGTTACATTTTTATGGTATGTATAGATTAACATATTGATGCTTTTTTACAGTTAACTATAATGTCATAGATTATAGCTTGGACTTGGAAGCGACTCACTTCAATATCATAAGTTAATGACCTCGAATTCTTCATCTGTGGTTCTAGTTTTAATTTTACAACTCATTATTTTTTTATACCTACAAATCACCTGTAGAAGAAGACTTGTTCGGTTTATAGTTTATACAGTTTAAAAGTTATTTAATAAAACAATAATCATGCCTTTTTTTAGCGGCCGCTGTTATAGTAGTGCTAAATTAGTGGGTAAAACGGCTATTGTGACGGGTTGTAATACCGGAATAGGGAAAGAAACTGTATTGGATTTTTATAAAAGAGGTAACCAAAAAACTTTATTTAACTTTTATGTGTATGTTTGTTTTTAATTAAATGTTTATTGTATGTGAAATGGGTTTTTTATATTAAGTAATTATTTAAATTTCTATATATTATTTATCTTCACACTTTATTTTAAAATAATTAAATAACTAATATTATGTTAAATGCTTTTGTTTTCAGGAGCTAAAGTTATTATGGCTTGTAGAAGTACTGAAAAAGCTGAAATAGCGAAATGTGATATAGAGGAAAGTTGCAAAGCCCTACCTGAAAAAGGAAATATTTTAATAGAGAAATGCGATTTATCTTCACTAAAATCCGTTAGAGAATTTTCGAAGAAAATCCTAGACACAGAACCACAAATAAACATTCTAGTTAATAATGCAGGAGTAATGATGTGCCCCAAAAGTTTTACTGAAGATGGCTTTGAGATGCAATTTGGTACAAATCATTTGGCACATTTCCTATTAACTTTATTACTATTGCCAAGGATAAGAAATAGCACACCAGCAAGAATAGTAACAGTCTCATCAAGAGCACATACTAGTAAGAATATACATATTATTATTATGATGTCCATTTATTTTAAAATGTTTTTGAGTAAACTCTTACATTATAGTCATTTAATAAATGCAAGTCATGCAAGTAAAACATATTGTTATGTTTTTGTTTCAGGATATGATATATTCTTTGATGATTTAAACTATCAACAGCGACCATATAATGCTGGTGAAGCTTATTCACAAAGTAAATTGGCTAATGTTTTGTTTTCAAGAGAATTGGCCAACAAGCTAAAGGTAACGTGTATATATAAATATAAATATATATATACATATTACAAACAGTAATTAAAAAATTAAATACATTTATACAGGGTAATTAATAATTTGGCTTATTCCTGAATAGAAGAAGACAATTTAGGTGTGATCATTTCTGACTTATTTGATATTATAGTCATAGCACCATAGGCACAGATGGGAAATGCACCCATTATGTAATATATAGCTTTTTTAATTAATTTTATAAAAGCTAATGTTCCAATTGTACTTTACCATCTATTACGTAGAAGTAGTAAATGGAGAGAGAAATGGAGATGCTGGTGAAGCGCATTGGCATGAGTGTATAGGTTAAGTCAGAATTACCTGAGTTACCAAAATAATATAAATTTATGTAATATATGTTTTCAGACTCACAATATTGATGGTGTAAACACATATTGTCTGCATCCTGGAGTTATCAAAACTGAACTTGGTCGACATTTAGATAAAGTGTTCTTCAGAGGTGCAAGAAGGATAATTGGCATGATGTTTCATCCATTCATGAAAACACCAGAGTCAGGCGCCCAAACTACTATATATTGTTCACTTGATGAAAAATGTGCTAATGAGACAGGATTGTACTACAGGTAACATGTTTGAATGATTTTAATAAAATAAAATTTGTAATAGATGAATAACATTTGTAATAGAATACAAGAAATATAATACTAAGAATATGTGACAACTGCTAATTCTTGTCGTTTTGCATGATACAATACTCCATAGCCTGTGATTGATGTCCTTGCTGTGTTTTGATGACCTTTTCATCTCATCTAAGTCAAATTCATAATCAAATCTTTTACTATAATAATAAGTTCTGCAAATTTAATTGTGACTATATATTTGTTTAACCCTTTCAATTATAGAATAATAATATTCTCAATATTATTTATTTCAGTGATTGTGTAGTAACAACACCCAACCAAAAAGCCTTCAATGAGGAATATGCAAAGAAATTATGGGAAATGTCAGAGGAGCTTGTCAAATTAGAAAACTATAATCCATTTACTGCAAATGATCCTGGGACTGTCTCTGTTTCTCAATAATATCTCAAGAATTATGTTTCAACATAACAAACTCAGTGCTCCAATAGTAAATATATGTTTTGTATTAAATATGTTAGTAATAAACAGAAAAATAGATATTGTCACTTATATCAGCAGTCATCACTTAATGCTCCAGTTAAACCTTTTACACTCTAAGTAGAAGAATACAATAAGTTATTATATAACATAAGTGCTTACATATTATAATTTTGTAAGTATTTAGTAAATATTTTATTTATTTTACTCACTGATATTAAAAACATATTGCTCAAAAATTGACAAAAATTGATTGATAAATTAATTTACATATGTATGTTAATAAGGTGTACTGAGGGAACACTACAAGGAAATGTTGGTAAATGGTATTTGAATGAGTTATCTGAATGTTTTAAACAAATCTTTAATGGTATTTATACTTCTTGTTTCAACCGTCCAAATCCTGCTTTAAATATTTTAATTTTAATTTTGATTATTTTAATTTTGTATGGTGTCTCACTAATAATATTTTTTTTAATTATTATATTTTTTTATCAGGAATAAAGAATATGGATTTAATTTATAGTGTTTTCATTTTTTTGTAACTTATATCGTATATAAAAAAAATCGAGACTAGATTAACGTCAATAATAAATTTATATATTTTTAAATACGTGCTATGAATAAATTAAGCATGGTGCAGCGGTAAACTAGACGATTGAACGTTCGATTCCCATTTATGAGGATTAATCATTTTCATTTCCTCGCTCTAGTGATGCACGCTATTGAATCCCTTCACTCAATATTTTAAAAAATTAAAGGTCGGTTAGGAACAGTGTCTTAACACTAGCTTCTCTGTCTTCTTGTTATGAACGATATGAAATTTACATCAAATATTTAATACTAATAAGTATTAAATATTTGATGTTAATTCAAAACAATATTCCCTTGACTGGCGATCAGATTAACAACTTTTGATTTAGCAATCTGAATCGGATTTTGTAACGAAACACATATGCAGAATAAATGATTACTATATTAATCGGAACGAGAGAAATAATTTGACATGTAATCATTCCTCTTAATTGTAATCGGACTATTAATTAACTGAAATATATATACATAGCATAAAGTAGGTAACTAGCATCAAAACAACATTGTTAAACGTAGATTAAACAGTTATATATAATAGTATATATACTTGTATTGTATATCAATATGTCAAATGTCAATGTCACTCGTGAGTCGTGGTATGCCTTTGTGCATTGTTAAAATATTATTATTTAAATTTTATCAAATACAACGGGAGTGTTAAGTTTAATAAGTTCAGAATAAAAAACGGTTATCATTTACGCAATACCTACTTTATTTCTTACGACATTGAAAAATTTTACTTGTAAATACAATACGTCAGAGTATATATGCTGATAAATATGAAAGTGCAGTATTGGACTTAAAATACAAATTTCTATGAATTCCATTGACAATTTCAAAACACAACATACATAACATACTAATATAAATATAAGAAATGGAATATGACAACGATGATACATGGCGAAGATCGAATTCGCCAAAGGAAATTTGTCATCCTATACCAAAGAAGTCAACAACAGCAGCAGTGATTGTGTTAGGTTTGGCAGTTTTAAGCTGTCTCCTTGGTTACTGTGTGTTAAGCGAAACTTTACCTTATGAATCTAAAACTTTACGTTTAGTTATTATTGTAAGTGAAAGATATAAAAGTTTAATACATTTATTAAAAATCATAAATTATACTTTGTTTATATTTTTTTAGTTTTTTCGTCACGGTGCGCGAACTCCTGTATCTTCATATAAAAGTGATCCTTTTAAGAACTATCAATGGCCTGACGGGCTGGGTAGCTTGACAAATGTAAGAGTTCATTACAATAATATTTACTCAATATGTTATGGTGATTTACATTAAATAAATATAATTTTATTATGTTACAGTTAGGTAAACTCCAATTGTATGAATTAGGAAAGAAATATCGTAGCTATTATGCAAATTTTATTCCTGAGGATTACTATGAAAAAGATGTGTTTATACGAAGTAGTGACAAATCTAGATGTATGATGAGTGCATACACTTTTTTAGCTGGCTTATATCCTCCTTCAGAAAAGCAAGTGTGGCATCCGGAGATACCTTGGCAACCTATTCCTGTACATTCATTGCCAAGACATTTAGATAATGTAAGAATTGTTATGTTTACCAAGGTTTTTTCATTTAAACTTTTTGTAGCTTTTGCTGTATCTCATTTAGCAGAGTAGGCAGAGGGAACTTTGTGTTAAGACACTCCATTTTCTACTGCTCCGCTGAATTTTAGAGGCATTGTGTGTTGAGTGGTGAAACTTGTTATAAGAGTGAAAAAATTACAATATAAATAAATAATAATTAATTCCCCCCAGTGGGAGATCAACCCACAACTGTAGGTTTACAGTTACACACTTGTGCCTTTGCACCACAACAGCCTCAATTATTATTTTTTAATTCTAATACAAATATTTAACATTCATTTTAGATAGTTGCAGCAACTAAACCTTGCAAGACATGGAAAGCTATGTACAATGAATTATTAGAGGAAAAAAATTCAGACACTAAATTTGCTGATCTTTTTGAATATTTGACCAAACATACAAATCAAAGTATGCGCAGCATACTTGATGTGGATTACTTATACAGCACTTTACAAACACAACAGGAGGCTGGTCTAAAACTCCCTGAGTGGACTAAAAATGTATTTCCACATAAAATGCATGTTCCCTTCATGTTAAGTTTGGCAATGCTCTCATATAATGAAACATTAAGAAAGTTTCATACTGGTAAGTTTTATCATCAAAAAAAAGAATTAGATACTTAAACTAAAAAATTTAATGTAGCGGAATTTGAACCCTTGCCTCTTGGTGGTTGTAAACTGTCCAATTTTCAGATTTGCTTATTATTTTCTGATATTAAGTATATATATATAACTAAACGAAACTGTAATAAGGACAAAAGTTACAAAAATGAGGCGGGGCAGGCAGGTAGGTTTGATCCCCACTCGAGGAAATTAAATATTTATTTTATATTTATATTTTCATTTCTTTACCCTGGCACTAAGACAAAACGCCCGGCGATGAGTTCCGCCACACAACACGTTATGCCTCGAATATTCGGCAGAAAGTTCCCTCTGCCTTCTCTGCTATGTGTATACAGCATAGCAGGGTAGGTAGACCTGAGAAAAAAAATTAAAAGTGAAAAAAAAATTATAAAATTCAGAAATTTCATTCCACTTGCAGGGCCATTTCTTAGTGAAATAAAGCAAAATCTCAGAGAAATTGTGGAACATAATAATGATGATCGATCACTGTACATCTACTCTGGACATGACATAAACGTAGTGTCACTGTGGCGTGCATTTGGTTTTGAAGAATTGCTTCAACCAGATTATGGGGCAAGTCTGACCATAGAACTGCATGAGGAAGTGGAACAAGATAACTTTTTCATAAGGGTATATATTTTTTTAACTAATTTTTTTAATTCTTTCAGCCTTACACCTTATCGCACATCTAACAGGGTAGTCAAAGAGCTTTGTACCAAGAAACTCTATTCTCTTCACTTTCCTCTAGAAAGTTGATGGCTGAATTCATCTTTGCAGTTTTCCTTAATCAGCAAATGGTTAATCCATAACCATTTTATTTACAGTCAGATGCTGAGAGATGGAACATTCTATTATGAATGATATAATAATAAGATATCATTATATTGACAGGTTTTCTATAGAAACAATACTAAAGTCGAAGTTCCGATGGAATTGAATCTTCCGTTCTGCAATGTTCCCTGCACTTACACTAGGTTTGAAGAACATCTGAACACTATGATTCCAAATGATTGGGAAGCAGAATGCCAAAATAAAAATTAATAGATGATATTAAATTTAAAAATATAGGTACATGTAACTTTAAAAATCTTATTCTCACACATTAAATATATCAAATATATAAAAATTACCAATTAAAATTGAAACTTGCACCCCATTAAACAATATGTAGAAAAATATTAAAAAATATTAACTGATTATAAAAAAAAAATATAGACATATATAATAAGACACAGGTGCAATAAATTAAATCTAAGCTCTTCTTTAATCTATTCTTGCTACTAATTATATTTTCAATGTAACAGGGAAATCTTATAATTACATTAATGTTTAACAGATAATTTAAAATACCAATTGTACTATTCCAATATTAAATTGTTGTGAGTACTTAATGATACTGTAACATTCCAAATATACGTAAATACTTTAGTAATTAATTATTGAGATATGGTTCTATTCAACCATTTTTTTTTACATTCCGAATTTACACTATACTTAATCTATTATCTGTGATGACTGTTTACTTTTGAAATTTTACTTTTTGAATGCAATCTTGCACTTAGTTTAATTTATTAGATGATTCATAAATATTAAATTTAAACTGTAGTTTCTCTTCAGTTTAATATTTTTTAAATTAAATAGGTGTTGATATTTATAACTGCATTTTGCTATTTGACTCTATATTAATCTTTATATAATGACTTCATTGCATTTTTAAGGTTACCAACTCTATTTTATTGACTACACCAATAAATAAATATTTACAAACATATTTCATTGTATAGGATAGCCAAATATTTAAATAAAAATATTTAATGTGCCATAATGTTATTGTTACTGTAAAATTTTATTTTTTATTACAATATTTAGATTATAATTTTATATCTATATACAATGTCCATTTTATAATAAAATAGTCATTAAATTACCTTTTAAACATTTCTCATTAATATAAATATAATTTTAAATAATATTAATGAGAACTTTAAAATTTTTATTATTATAATTTACGCAATAATAGATTTTTTAAGTTTTTTTTTGTTATAATTGAACTCAAATATGGTAGTAATAATTGTTGTTTGTCAGTGTTGTATTTACATTTACTTAATTAATATGTAGGAACAAATTATAATTCTTTGGAGAAATAATTTTATTTTTTTAACATTATTTGGATAGGTGTATTTTTTAAATCTTTTCTTTGACGGAGGTGTTTTCGTTTGTACTAAATAAGTCTCAAATTGTTTTTTATACACCATAAAGATTATAATTGTTCTATATAAATATTTACTGTAATATAAAATTTAACTATACTTTTTATTTTGTTACACTATTTTTGCTTTGTGATAAATATAAGACGCTACTCAGTCATAATAATATTAATACGTAAGATTCAGATACATATAAAAACCATTTATTCAATATCTATAAGTTTGTAAGTTACTTTTAATGTGATTTATATGAACTATGTTAAATTTTTGCTATTTGTATAATATACATATAAATTGTAATGTTATTACGTGTTGTAATTTAAAATAAACGGTTTTATGCACCATTTTTTCTGTATTTTGTTTTTCCCATATCGCACCTTTAGAATTATAGTGACCTAATCAAAAAATCATGATTTTGCGTTTTGTCAGAAATTGACCTTGTTTTCCACATTCCGCCTCTAAAGGTCGGCGGAAAGCGGGAAACCAAGTGTCTTAATTCTAAGTTCTCTCTGCCTACCCTGCTGTGTACAGCGTTGTTTTAGGTCAATTTCTGACCAAAACTCAAAATCATGGTTTTTTTTATTAGGTCACTATAATTTTAAAGGTGCGATATATATAACAGTGAAACTGTTGACTGACTGACAAATTATACAAACGTAAACCCAAATTTATAAAGAAGACAATTGCGTTGATTTATTTGAATTCTATAGTGTAGTGGACAAAGTCACTGTTCCGTATAAGATAAGGGTCGACAAAGTGAAGAACCTAGTATCAAGAAACTTCTGATTCAAGACATTTCATGTTGAATGGTGAGTGATTTAAATATGATATGATATGCAAATATAATTAATAAAAAACGTTATATTTTGTTGAATCGTTACATGTTGTATTTGATTTCATAATATAGTAATATAGTGTATTTGATTTCATAATATAGTAATAATATGCTTAAGATAAAAACACAAAAAAGGCAATTTAACAATAATTTTAAACACAATTTTAAAAATAATTTATTTTAAAACACATGGACGGCACAATTGTTACTTAAGTAATTAATCAACCTTAAACTATAATATTTAAATAAGAATATGTAAAAATGTCTATCATATAAACATGTTAATAATATTCTTAAGATAAAAACACAAAAAAGGCAATGATTTTAAAAATAATTTATTTCAAAAAACATGGACGGCACAATTGTTACTTAAGTAATTAATCAACCTTAAACTATAATATTTAAATTAGAATATGTAAAAATTTCTATCCTATAAACATGTAAATTTAGGCACATTACAAAATAAAAGGTGGTATAAAGCCTTAACTACTATTTGGATAACATGTATATGATTGTGTCGCGTTCAGTCTTTGAGGTTACTATTGTTAAACTTAACTGAATTTACAGTGGACTGGTATTCATTAATTATTTTTATATACTAAAATAGTTTCACGCTATATTCCGCATATAACAGTCTAGGCAGAAAGACGTTAGTGTCACTCCAATCTCAACGCTCTATTTTCTGTTACTAGAAAATAAAAATATTTAATCGGTGGAACCGAGTGGGAATCGAACCTACTTTTTAGTTAGCTAATTACTGTTATCATAAATAATAAAATAAAATAAAAATGGACCTGAAGTAAACATTAGTAAGTACATACATACAAATATCTAGATTCTAGACAGTAACATTTGAGTTTTAATGTTATATATTTATTTTTAAAAATTATAATTATATGGTACCAAACTAATTAGTTTGTATTTTAATATAAAATTATTGCAAAAATGTGCAGTAGTTATTATATGAAAACAACAAAATATTTAAATATAAATTTATGTCAATATAAATGCTGTTTTAGATAAAGAAAAGTACATATAATTAAGTAAAAAGACAACAAATGTCGTTCATTACAATATTGGACGCAATTAAATAAAAATATACATAAAATTTTGTAACATTTTGATACATGACTTTTAATTGAATACAATTAATCTTATATCTTGTATATTATGTAATTCTACACAGACAAAACATCTGGTCGCGTCCACGAGTATAAATTACTGTACAGTCAATGAGTCGTGGCCGTCCTGAAGTCAGCTGTAGAATTTTCGTATTGAGTAAGCAATATGAAAAAAATTAGAGACAGCAACTTTAAGATGGCCACAACACATCAAACACACTATAATAATTTAATTTCCACAACATGTTAAAACATTCCTTTCCCTGTATGCTCTTATAGCTGTATGTACAGAAACAACTATCCATAAAACAACAGATAACCAAGAAGTAAAAAGAGCGATTTGTAAAGCAACACCTGTATTTATAAAATCACCTCTCCGACTGTTTGGTGCATCTTTCTGGATGTAATCCATAAAGTCGTAAATGGCTTGGCAGTTCAAACGGAAATGTATTGCAGTGGCATGATCTCCTGTGGCATGTAGTTCCTGTGTAGAAAAATATGTTTTTTTTTGTATCCAAATTTATTTTGTACTAAATATTAAAAAAATTATTTAGTTTTTCTGATGTCAGTTGTAGCACAAGGGAACAAATTGTGACTGTAAACACAACAGGTTGTGGGTTTCCCACTCAAGGAAATTAAATATTTAAAATCTCCATTTTCTTTGAATTGGTGTGGGATAAAGCATAAATTTTAAAACTTTATTGAAATTTTATATTTTTTTTCTGTAAATTATTTCAGTTAATTAATAAAAGAATATAAAATTTTTCATCACACTCAAACATTTTTCACAATAAATGAAATATTTATCAAAGTATTGCTCTTGTAATAATATCATCAGTAACCTTACCCTTACTAAATAGCCTCTGTGCTGAAGGCATGTTTTAAAGAATCCATCAGTCACAATAGCTGCATGTACAAGATTATAAATAGCAAAGATGGCTGCAATGCTTGAAGTTGGTATCCAACAGTATATCACTGCATCATTCTGTTGAGATATCCTTGCCCTGGATGTTACTACTATTGTCTCACCTTCTCTGAAATATAAAAGTTGTATTTTGTTTCTGCTTCATGCAGTATCACATATAAAGCAAATGAGTAAGCAAACACTAGGTTATAGTGTTAAGACTCCACTCAAGCCAATGCATGTTGAGTGATGAAACTCCATGTTGCTCTTGTTTTTTTAACAGGATTTTTCCACTTTCTCATTAATTTTTAAATTACCAAATTTAAATTATTTTAATTATCATTTGCATTGCATAACCAATCAATTAATATTAACTAACAAATATTCAGTTCACTTATTTACTTGTTTCTGTAATAAAAAGCTAATTAGCATTTTTGCTTTGCTAGGATAACAATATAAAAATTTTAGTGTTGCAGGATTTGAACCCTTGATAAGACTGTAAGCCAGGACAATGCATACTTAAATCTTTTGGATGATTTTTTTAAATATGTGTGTTTTCAAAATATTTTTCATAATTTACAGTGTATCACTTACATTTCTTCCATGGATGTCGATTTTTCTCCTTCGTACTGTCCAATATTATTAATACATACTCTATACATATGAAATAGAGCCATTACTAGTGCATATACAATTAAAGGAAGTGGTGCAAAGATAGCATAAAGGCAATAAGAATTTCGGCCTCCACTAAAATACTGGAATGTACTTATTCCATAAAATATGCAACCACAGCTTAAGTTTTCGAGCCAACTACCTGGGCAGACATCAAGAGTGGCTCTCCAATGGTTATAAGGTATAGCTATACAGACGACCGACACTGCAAGTGAAACTGCTAATAGACTGTAACACCAGCTCAGGCGACGCTCTGTTTCATATTGATTCATGTTTATTTACTAAAATAATTCACATTAAGCAATACTATTCAATAATAAATTATATCCAATTGATTTGTTACATTCACTACTCACGATTTATATCAATTTCTGTATAAATCCCCAAGTACAAATAAGAAATTAGAAAAACGCCAACATTTTATATTCTTATCATTAATCACAGATAACACGATTCACCACATACTGCTAAGTCGATAAGAGATAAAATTTTAATAGTTTTAGCCAACTCGTAATAAACAACAATTAGTTCAACTACCTAATATTTTGTTGTTGTCGCTTTGTATATAATATATATGTTCTGTGGTCTGTCTGTACTGTTTATATGAAGTTTTGAAACGCCCGTCAGTGATGGTAACGCTTAAAAATTAAAATAAATTGATTAAAAAAATATAACTCAGTTAAATTGAATTAAACTAAATACCATAATATACTTTTGCATGGCTTACCATATAAGTACGAATTAGATTAAGGAGGCTATGGAGATAACTTTTATAAACGTCAAACTCTTCTGAACACTGGAAAGTACAACCCTAAATATAATGTCAAAACTGAAAAGTTCAAATCAAAACAAAATATTCAAAATTATACTTTGTAGGTTAAGTTTATGTGAACATAGAAATGTGTAATACCAAAACAACAATTTAAATAATGGTCATCATCATACTAAGAGTTGTCGCTTGTTTATAAACTCAAAAAATCTATAAAATGAAAATTAACGAAAATACTAAAATTCTTAGTACCAATATTATTTTAGTTCCTTACATGGAGCATCATGTTTTAAAGTATGTTTATCATTTATATACAAAAATTTATTCTAAATAATAATCAATATAAATTATTATAAGTTAAGTTTTTAATAGGTACCATGATTGGATGAAGTCAGAAGAATTACAGATGCTTACAGCATCTGAACCTTTAACATTGGATGAAGAATACAATATGCAAAAATCTTGGAGAGAGGATGAAGACAGTAAATGAAAACATTAAATTTTTTTGCACTTTTCACATTTTTAACATTTACAACCTATAAAAAATATTTTAGTTTTCTAAAATATTTACATTTTTGTATAAATTATTTAATAGGCTTGAACCTATGTAACTTACTACTAAGCTATATGTGTGAAATTTTTATACATTTTATGAAATATTTTATTATAATACTTGTTTTTTTTATAACTTTTGTCTTTTATGATATTAGAATTCTGCAGATTATTAATCATACAACTAATAAAATATAATATTTATTTTTAGAATGTACCTTCATAATATTAGATAGAAATATTTATCGAGATAAACAAAATGAAATTGGTGAGCTTAGCATAAATTAAGTTGCAATTTTTGATGACTTATATCTGAAAATTTTATACACTATATATTTTTTTATATTACAGAATCTATGATTGGAGATGTAAATATATTTATAACAGATAAAGATGATTCTATTGGTGAAATAGAAGTAATGGTAGCTGAGGAAGCTGCCCGTGGTAAAAAACTTGGTTGGGAAGCAGTCATATTAATGCTGATATATGGAATAAGTTACATTCACTTAAAGGTCATAGAGGCCAAAATATCTATCACAAACAATAAAAGCCTTCAGCTGTTTAATAAATTGGGTTTTTTAGAGAAGTCTCGAAGTGAAATATTCAACGAAATAACTTTAGAAAAACTTGTCACGGAAGATTGGCTTAATTGGCTTGAAAATCAAGTAAAATGGGAATTAAAAACCTATTAGCTATTAAACTCATTTTATTTACAAATATGTTACAAAATTATAAAAATTGAAAAATAAAACTATAAGCATAAAAATAAAAAGGTGTAATAGTCCTATGTCATAATTCATGCACAACCTTATTAGGGAGTTCTCGCATTGTAATTGGTCATATTTGGTGTGTTAAATTCCATCCAATTGGCGAAGAAAGACATTTGCTGTGTTCATATATATAATTATTTCGTGACTGGCTTATGCTTACAGTTTGCTTTGTTCATTTTGAGTTTTCATGATTTATTTAAATTTGTAAAGTTTTATCACACGATTTAGTATACCAATAGGTAGTAACATTTTTAAAGGGTTATTCCACACTTAATAAGAAAGAAAGAATAAGTATTTTATTTAGAAAACTTATAAAAATTTTAACGTAGCGTGATACAAACTTGCGCCTCGTGGAAACCGACCAGGCACTTTGACCACTAAGCCATAGACGTCGCGTCACAACCGTTGCGTTAAAGTCACACCATGATACCTCTACTCGACGAAGGTTTTCTTTTAAAAGTTCAAAGTAAAAGTTAGCGGCAGCATATACCTTTCTCTTAACGATAACCCTAAATAACCTATTTTATCTTACAAGTCTTATATGGATAATACCTACTAATGGTAGTATTTGCTAAAAATATTATAATAGAATAGAACGAGGATTATATCAACCCTAAAAACAGTTTTTCTAAATATGATCCTCTAGTTTTTATCAACCAATATTACGTATCTATTCACCCTTTATTGCATATCAATGATATGCAAACGTATATTTATTTCAATTCTTCTGACTTGACATCAACAAATAAAATGGTAGATTCACCAACAAAAACCATTGGATATTATGAAATAAAAAGATTTTCCGGTTTTGTGTTTTTCACTCCGCAAAATTGATAATCTCCTCCTTTTCAACACAGGTCAACGGGACTAGGGAGTTGCTGGCTCCAGGCCCGGTCGACTTCCTAAGGGGCATGTGCGACATACCTACGGGGGATTGTA
>DWAN01002240.1:0-15615 GCA_018230445.1 Heliconius hewitsoni
TGCCTACCCTGCAGTGTGCGGGATACAGCGTGAAGCTGATTTATTTTTTTATTTATATTTTCATATCTTTACTCTGGTGTCAAGGCGAAGCGTGAACAGCGTGAAGCTCACTTAATTTGATGATGATGATGATGGATTTTTTAAACCAAATAAAACAAAAAAAATCCTTAGTAACTTAAGTGACTAAGTTACTGTTAACGGTACTAGCAACACTGTATGGAATATTTCTATTTATTATCGTAAACAAATTTTAGTACATTAAAAGAGTATGTTATTATCAATTTAATTATGCATAATAGTAATGACACTTTAATTTGTAAATTGAGTAGAATCATTCGCTTTATATATTTTATAAGTTTAACATAAAAATTCCACTGCTTTTATAGTCTTTTTCACCTACATCTACCTTCTTTTACACGAGTTCGCTAACACGGCCTCTCCTGATGTGCGTCCTCGCGCCTGCTCAGGCCTGCCACCTGCAATAAATCATGTTCACTCTGTTCACAGTGTGTAGAAACAATTTTTATTTTTTTTGTACCTGTAGAAACAATTTTTATTTTTTTTGTACATGTATACAATTTGCATGAATTCAAAAGAATTCATGCAAATTGTATACATGTACAAACTAGCACTTAACTCTTAAAAAAGCACTTAACTCTTAAAAAAGAGTTAAGTGCTAGGAGTCCGAGTCACACATATGCTCAAACAGAGTCTAACAAGAAACTTTTTTCGGTCACTTCGTACCTTTCTTGATAGGGCTTAAACAAGACTTTTCCGAGTCATCCCTACGCTCATATTGTGTTTGATAAAAGTCTTGTTTTCAATCACCTCATACCTGTTTCAAGCACGGATTTATACAGGACTGTTTCAGGTCACTCTGACGCTCAAAGTTTAGAGACTAACACAGATCTTTTCCTAATCACCCCGTACCGTGAACTACATGACATAGATTTATGAATACTGTGGTGTAACCAAGTCACCGTCACCCCGACGCCCGTTAGTTAACTACCACGCCCGTTAGTAGAGTCTAACACGAATCTTTTCTAGGTCACCCCAAACATGCTCATACATGCAAACAATAACTTAATTTTACATATTGAAAAAATCGTATGAAAAAATCGTATACATTTATTTAAAATTATGGCCGTTTATGTAGCAAAAAACGCGTATTTCGAAACTATAAAGGGGATCAAAATTAATAGAAATTAATAGACTTCCGGTTGACCTATAATAATGAAATTTGGCAGTTACCATCTACAGGTAGTACTTACTAGTTCAAGAAAAATCTAAAAACTTTACATTTTTGGTTAAATTCTAAGAAACCCTATAAAAGCCTTATAAAAGGAGCAACATTTTATATTAAAGCAGCTAGTTCAAGTTAGCTCTCAGATATACAAATAAAAGGCTCTGCCTAAGCTGGGTTTGAATTTCAGAAAAACCTTGAGATCTCCAATTTTTGTACGGAACCTTCCGTGGGCGAGTGAGTTATCTATTCAAAGCCAAAGTCCGGCCTCCTACAAAAAGCGTCTCTGGATACGCCCATAGCTATTGCAACTTATTTATTTAAATATGTGTAATACGTAATAATTTATTGTTATAAAATTGCGCGCAAATTAAACCACAAAGAAGTTGCATAATTCATTTGTATGGCTCATATTCGTTGCACAGTTGAGTTGATACAAATCACGGGATTAGCGAGTAAAAATTTATAATTAAATATAAAAATTATTATTTTGTGTGACGCAGTTAAGAATAGATACCAATAACGTAGACATCTACTACTAAAAAAATACTACTAACCGTTGCCACTCTTGCGATCTGCCACTTTTCATTCTTAAAAAACATTCTAAAACGAGAAAGGAATATCTCCCATTCTATTTTACGCAATTTTTATTACCTACGACTCGATTTCATGAATGAGGCGTGTGCGGCGTTATTGCAAATCGCGCTTTATTTTACAACGAAAATTTTATTAAATATTTTGTTTGAAAAATAAAACACTTTTTATTTAGTTGTAATACAACTAAATAAAAAGTGTTTTTAATAGAGTAGTCAAAAATGTGGTCTTATTTAAAGTGGTGATGACAAAATCACTTTGTATATAGTAATAGAATATATAAATTTTATAATTTTATTTGTAAGTATCTGTTTGCTGTACCGGGAAAATTTATTATTTAATATGTAAATTGTAAAGTACTTTGAGGCCGCCGTGGCGTGTGTGAGTGGCACGGCGTGTGACTCTAACGTGGTTGGCAGTCCGATTTTTACTTGAGGGAATGAATTATACAAAGAATAATAGAATAGTATGTCTGTTTGTTTGTGCGTTAATAAATTAATAATTTTATGAAATTGCAATAACTTGTATCACGCAAGAAAATTATTAAGTTTTAATTCTCCGTTGTATGCTCTACAAGCTTTTGCAATTTCATAAAATTATTAGTTTGACTTAAGTATAACTTACCTTTTGAAAAAACGCTTGTTTTAAAAAAAGATATCTTAAATTCAATATTTAATTTTTAGTATTCACTTAATCTCCTCATTTCTATGAATGCATCTTGGCCGTCCTCCGGGGCCATCATCGTAGAGTATTGTTTCATATACATATATACAAATCAAGCTGTTAATTTAATGTTCATATCGGGTGGGTTGTGGAAAAAATGTAAGCAGCCATTTTGGTGAGGCGGCCATTTTAAATAAAGAGGGTGGGTGGGTCTTACTAACACACTAAAACGGCTAAAAGTTAAAGTAAAGCTTGTTATATGACCATCGGTGCTAGATCGCAACCAGAATAGGATCATCCTATTCTGGTTGCGATCTAGCACCGATTTCATTGACCAAATGAAATCCGCCTTCCTGATACCCATATCGGATTGTACAAAAATATGTACCAAATCCATCATTTTGTATAGGCGGCCATCTTGGATTTGATTTTTTCGTGGTATATTGTATTCTTAAAGTTAAGCCCTTTCGTTTGAATTCTATATTGAGTGGGCTATTTGCGGATATTTTTGATTAATAATAAAACCGATTATTTATAATTGCATTGTCATCAGGACAGGACCAGGAAATAGATAAGATTAGAATACAGACAGACAATCATAAGGGACAGGTGAATCTAAATAAACAGAAACTTGTGAAAACCAAAGTAGTCGCGCGCGCTGCCACTTCGCGCCGGCTTGTGCATAATATTAAACGATTTTCATTTCCTTCTATCGTACTAAAACAAAAGTTAAACTAAGTTCTTTCTGACTTTGATTATTTTATTTTTATTTATTTTGACACCTAAGTTCTCTCTGGACAGAAAAATGGCAGAATTCACTTCTCTGTCCTATCATCCTCGACGGAGAAGATTGTTTTCCTCGTAAAGTTCCTTAAAACTTTTTTAGTTTAATTTATTAGAATATGTAAAGTATTAGTTATAAATCACGGTTATAAATTACGGAAAAAATAATAATAGGTGTAATATGCTTGTAAATAATAAATGCATTGTTTAAATAATTATTGATCTTATATAAAACACACAGTTCGTCTGTTACCGCCGCCGCGTCGTAGGTATCAGTTTCATTTACCTTCCTCATCGGGGGAAATGCCCTCCGTCACTCCAGCCGCCTCCGGCCACTTGGCAAGTGGCAAGTGAGCCGTGTAAGTGCTAAGTCGATTCTTTTTATAGAAAATAAATCTTTTTTTACAATAGCATTTTTGTTCGCTGTATGATGAATAATTAACAGTAAAATTCGCAACTTTTTCAATGTTCATTTTTGAAGGAATTATAAAGGAACCATTGTTCTAGTTACCAAGTATAGATAACTTGGTAAAGACTATTATTGCCTAATACCTATTAAGCAAATGTGCAAACTTCACGTTCACGTGTCTACTTACGTATTCATTCAGAAATATATACAGTATATCTCTCTCGTGTGTGTGTGTGTGTGTGTGTCCGAGAACAAATGTATAAAAAAATTACCATACGGTGAATAAGAATGCTATTTATTCAACATGTTTCTAATAAAGATTTAATTTCAAAATAAATAAAGGCTCACCACATGTACCTACATGACATGGACGTTATTGCATTATAATATATTATATAAGATATCACGGTTGTTTTACTTATAATTATCATTTAACTTGTAAATTAATCGATTAATTAATTTCTCGCTATTGTGGCGCAGCTGATACTTGTATGGATAAGCGACTATAAATAATAATATGTTATGAATACTACTGTACCTGTACCTACTACCTGTACCGACTATTTGTACATACTACCTGTATTTCTATGTATACAGGTATGAGGTCCTAGAACTGTTCACTTATATGCAGTATGATTTTCCCCAATAGAGAAAATACATAAATTAAATTAACATGGCGGAACTCAACGACGTGCTTTGCCTCGACACCAGAGCGAAGAAACGAAATATACATTTAAATAAATATTTTATTTCCTCGAGTGGGGATCGAACTCACTACCAGTCGCTTTTACAGTCACACAATGTGCCCCTACACCACGACTGTCTTCTAAACATATAACAATTCAATATCTTTAATGTCAATAATTTAATAGGCCTTAATTAGGAAAAGAACATGACAGATAATTGAACATTAAAGCTCGGGCTTTAAAGTTTAATGAAATTTCCAGCAAAGTAAGTGACCGCGCGGCGCAGCACTTGCGCAAGCGCGGCTCGAGTTACAACGTACGCAACTGGGCGTCGTATCGAGTAGCAGGCATTGTAATGAAGTTGATTTATTCGTACGGGTCCGCTTCTTATGGCGCGTGATGCTCTCACACGTCGCGGCCCCTCGTGAGGACGGTGCAGGGGTACCTCCGGTCATCCCCGTTGAGCTTTCGTGGGGTAGGAAAGCTTTCGATGACGTGTAAAAAATATCAGTCGATAGTCTTTGTATTTAAAATTTTCCACGTTTAAACTTGTTTTCCTGCATACACATATAGTAACGCAATGTCTCAAAAAATTAAGCGGAAAGTGGAAACCGGAGGGTATTAACACTAGATTTCCTCTGCCTTACTGGGATAAAGGCGTTAAGTTAAAAAAGTTACAAAATATGTATCTAATACAAGAATACACATAAAATAATATAGAAAATATTATATTTTTTACTGATACATGATACCTTTAGTTTCAATTAGTTTAAGTTGACAAAGTCTGCAAGGATCGAACATGTAACCCACTGCGTTTTACACCTATGAATTATTTCTAAATACTTTTAGATTAGTAAATCTAAATCGAAAAGTATCGAACATATGTATTTCTATTCGTACTCGGAGGAATGAAATCTATACTTATCGTCAATAATTGCAAAAAACTGCTTACGTTATATTTGAACGGCCCCCTATGGGTTTTGATTAAGGGCGATTTTCATACAATTGCAGCTTGTTTTTTCTGTACTACAAGGGATTAAGACTTAAATACATGATTTTATTTTAGCTTCATATCTTTACACAATCTCGGGATAAATGATCTTGACAGACCGACCATAAGACTAGACGGATCCTATAATTTAATTTAATTTATTTATGATTTTTATTTAATTTTAATTTGTTTGACAAAATGGCTATAAATAACTTCTGTATTAAATTGTCTGAAACTTTATTTTTCAATATAGGTTAAGTATATCTTTTTTAAAATGATATTATTATTATTATTATTATTGCAGGTTAATTAATAATTAAGGCAGGTTAAATTAATTCAAGCGGGCGAAACCGCAAGCAGGTCGTTAGTATTTAATATTTTCATTTCTTCGTTCTGGTAAAGAGGTAAAGCGCACCGTTGAGTTCCGCCACTTAACACGCGAAGCCTCAAGAATTTGGCAGAAAGGGAGGATATAAGTATCTTGATGAAAACGGAAGTATCTTAACACTAGGTTCCCAGGTTACCTCTGCCCACCCTGCTATATGCAGCATACAGTGTGAAACTAAAAAAATGAATCTAACATATATCTTTAATGTAAAGATATATAGTTAAATTTAAGGAGTTGAAAAACAAAATTTAAGTCAACTATTTGAAAAAGACAGAGCAAAGCACTAGTTCTACAACTGAGATCAGCGCGAGTACGTCGGTTTGACCTACGAGTTGCTTTTTTAAATATATTATGATTATTGACATTTCACAAACTTCTTAAACAAGTGTCAGCTAATGTTTGTTCAAGAACAACGTGTCGTAGAGGATCGACGCGTGGTACGATGTATATGATGTGTGAACTACGAAATATCCTAGAAACCACATGATTTATATTTATTTATGGAAAATGTATGTTATTGTACAAATTATCGTGATTGACATTATCTGATGCAATATACGTGCTTGTTAAGATATAAGACTCAAGCTGTTGGACTCCTCACACAACTGCCTACAGCTTATACTATCTATTTTTCCCAAATTTTTCGCGATAGTTTGAAAGAATGCAGTGAAATATTATTACCTTATTCGACTTCAGTGCAAACAAACATCATTCGTAATTATTGTTTAATTTAACACGTTTTTAAATCAGGTTCTTGTTATAATGAGGCTCGTATTGTAATTACTGTAATAAATAGTTAATATCTTGTTTATTCATTTCCGAAGTGTTGGATGGAATTCAACGACAGACTCTCGTCAACACAGTTAATGAATTCCGCAGAACTACACTGAGGTAGAGACTATTGAATTCATTTTCCCGTTTCTTAAATCTATATCTATCTCTTCATATATCTCTATTTAAATAATTTTTATTATACAAATGTATTCATTTTCAAATATCATAATACTTATTGTAAGGAGGGACCTTGTGTATTAAGACACTCCATTCTCCACGCGTCGCCTTATTATCGAGATGTGTGTTGACAAGCGGAACTCCAAATACCATAGAAAAATATTCATGAACTATTTAAAGAAACGCAAATAAATTTCTATTAGAATATCTACAAATTCACACACACAGTTGTGTCCGTATATAACTAGAGCAGAATGAATTAAACTGAATGTGCTATTAATCTAGTATATGGACATAATTAAATATTTTTAAGTACGTAAAGAGTCTAGAGGATTAGAGACTGTATGTTAAAAGTTCTATTTACCTCAAGTATAAATGTTGTAGAATGACTAGGAGTTGCGCGTGCGCATGGCTTATAGGCGGCGTGCGCGCGACGCGGCGACACACCGCGTCGGTGCGTCGCGGAACACTCAGTGGGAAGGCTTTGCATTTGTTATACTTATCAATCTAATTCCGTTTATTTTAAATGAAAAATAAAATATAGTTTTTTTTATAGTAAAAGACTTTATACAGTAAAAGTTTCAATTGCTCTCAAACATTTATTTCTATTAGTGGCACATTAATTGACTTGCATATAATTATTAACATATAAAATAAATTATTTGTGATTGATCTGTATTTATTGTTGATTAGAGAAAAGTTTCCAAGTGTAGTGTTTGGTGTAGAAATATGACAGTGAAGAATCCGCGGTCGTTGTGGACGGCCGTGAGGGCGGCGCTCAACCAGGTGTTCATTGTGATATTAAGTAAGTTTTCTTTGCGATTAACAAAATTAAGATTAATTGCCGGTGTTAGTTTTCGCCACTTAACACGCAATGTTCCGCAGGTAGGAAACTAAGGGCAAACCGTCCCTCATCACTTCACCATCAACAAACAAATAAAATATTTTCAAACAATTATCTGTAACAATTTCAAACAATTGTCTGTATATATATATTAAATAGATTATTATTTAAATATGTTCATTTATATTAGTTCTGGTAAAAGCAGACTGCTTAGAATTTGTTTTTATTTTAGTTTAAATTTTATATAATATATTTGTATTTTATGACATATTTTTACAAGTACTTCAGGAATTGATTATAAAACATGTGTCTTAATGTAATGCAGGTTACAGTCTATTAGTATATATTTCAATTGGCTTATATCTACATTTCTCTAAGGAATATCTCAGTAAGGCACTGACAATGCTCTTCTTACCCAGTCAAATAAAAAAATGAAATAAATGTAGTAGGCTCATTTATTGTCAATGTAATGTGAAAATGTACAGAGCAAACTTTTTAGATTTTTTACAAAATTTTTAGAGAAACTTTTTACCGACTCACACGCGGCTTCGCCCGCTTATTTTTATAATATACCTAAATTATACAAAACCTTCAAATAAATGTGTTATTCCGATATATGGCTGTACTACTAATAGATAATAAACGTTTAATCTAAATTTATTCGATTGTTTTATCGTGAAAGTGAAACAAACCATCACAAACTTTCACAGTTACAATATTAGTAGAATATAAATATAATAATTAATATAATTTTCGATATAATGTTTTGTTGCTGCTGCTCTACTTCTCCCCATTATACCTCTACCACTTAACCTAAACGTGAACAATATCAAAAGTCACATTTTCCATAAACACTGTTTGATCAGATTAAGATTTAAGTACCATAATATTAACATAACAAAGCATATATTACTATAACCAGTTTGAGTCCGTTGTGGACGTCCACGTGAGGCCTATTTACCCCGGTCCGAACTTACGACACTTCCCGCGGTTCCTCAGTATCTGGACATACATACATTGCGACAGGTGCTTCGGTTGTGTGTATTCGGCCTTCGTGTAAATTATTTGAATAAATAAAAAGATTTACTTGTATGAATATTTGAACACAATCGGTAGAGTTTTCGTAAAATATGTAGCATATAAAGTACTTATTAATTCTAATTACTCTCGAGTGTCACGTGACGAGATCCCTCTCGTCACGTGACACTCGATATTAAACTTAAAAATGTATTAAAATTAGAAATAATAAAAACGAGCCTCAAATGACGGTTAAGTATCGCGCACATTGGTTGTGTAATGGGTTGTATAAACTATGTGGTCATAAATATTACTTTTTCATCTGGAATGTGTACTTTGTATACCATTGTTTAGGTACTATGTTTTATTATATATATTGTAAATTGTTTTGCGATTTTGAAATGGAGCGAGGTGATAAGGAGATCCGAATCGCTGTGATTGCTTCCGTAAAGTAGGTGTGGAGAGAAATACAATGTTTAAAATCCTCCATACGCTGGTACTAGTGAAGTGTATGTTTACCGGGACTCCTCTGTCTGGGACAAAAAAAGATCGGGCCGTCTACGTAGTGTTCGTACAGAAAAGATGATCAAAGCAGTAAGGGCAAGAATTCGAATAAGGATTCGAACAGGAGCCCAAAAGTAAAAGATTTTATCTCGGGAGATGAAGATAGAACCTAGATACATGTCGCGTATTTTTAAAAATGACTTATGACTTGCAGCCTATGAGTCTATTATAGTGACATTTTACTGATAATTTTAAATAGCATAGGGCGGTTAAATCAAAACAACTTATTAAGTATGTAAATGACGCCCCGTGCACCACTCATTAAAATGTATAAATAAACATCATAATATAAAAAATATATAAATATTAATCTAAATATTTTAGTAGCGGTCGTGATCCGTCAAATAGTGCGAACTTTTATCGTAGTATTCGTAACTAATCCAGGATCTTTCAGAGATTTAGAGGTAAAGGTATTAATATGAAATATGGAACAAATTTATTGTAAATACTAATAAAATATAATATTATTTCACAGTAGTCACGTCCACGGATATTTTAAGGTAGTCAAGAAAAAAATAATTTATTACTACCGTCATTTCCCTTCACCTCACTGCGCTATGACATCTGACCTCATTTTATATTTCGGTGTGGTAAGTTATATATTTTTTGTTCCTTGAAAACCTAGTATTAAAGAAAAGTTATATTCATTAGCTATATCGGCAAATGAAAGAAGAGCAGTAATCAAGGAGAGAATCAAAGATAAAGAATTCGCCGACTTATATCCTCGAGTTCCGATGACGAACAAATAGCAGCGTTGAGTCTGGCACTACTGTTATTAAGTTTGTACTCATATAATATAAATTGATGCGAGCAACTGGCGGGGTTGTGTCTGTGATGTTGATGTGTGATAAACTAGTGATTCTGTGTCCCTTCACGTAATGCTTTACTCAACCGTTTAGAACAGCGAAATAAAAAACAATTTTACTATCCAGCTTTAAACGTAATGAATTAAACCTTTACCAGGAACTCCGTATAATTTAAAGGAATCCGTTAATCCTAATAAACTATTGGGCTTGTTTTTTCTTTTTAGTTTTATGCCGTCAGGATGTTGGTTTTTTAAATAATATTTTTTACTTTTTAGTTCGTTATTTGAAGTCGGTTTTTGTCGAAAAATTATTTATTTTACGATTAAGTGATGATGTGTACACCTTTTAGAAGCATCCTTGTTCTCAAACGAGTAGGTAGTGGTTGTACATAAAAAATATTCGGGTCGATTGGGAACCTTCCTTTATTGCAATCGGTCGAAAATGAGAATGCATTTATTAAAGTTGGTTGAAAATTACCAAACTTTCAAACTATCCTTGAAGTAAAAAAATAGTTGAAGTAAAAAAAACTTGAAATTGTATCCTTTGAAATAATTTTTTTTTATCGAAATCGGTTAGCGTGATAATTAGTTGTTCATCCATTTGTCGCGCAAATACCTAATGCAAATTTAAGATTTATGTGATTTTCTCATAGATATCATTGTTAGAAATGAATTTAGCTTTCAAATAAAAAACATCGTCAAAAGTGGTTCACCCAGTCAAAAGTTCTGAGCTAACAAACATAAAAAAATACAATTGATAACCTTCTTTTCTTACAGAATAAAGTAAAAGCAACTAAGAGAAATTATAAAAAATACCTAACTAATTGAAATTGAATTGAATTTAAAAATACCGAGCTAAATATCAACATAAAATAAACATTTAAAAATATTAACATTATGAGAAACAAGAAATATTATCTATACTATAATAAAACACTAAAAAAACAAACAGTAAGACAGCATAATTCCAACAATTAATTCCAATAATACAAAAATCGTACAATTTATAGAAATATTAATAGTAATCACTGATTTACCCAAAAAAATACCAAAAAAAAATTGTTTGCCACTTTGAGAGTGCTAGTCAGGCTCGCCCACCGAGGGTTCAGCTTTTTCTGAAATTCAGGTTTAGCTTAGCTAGAGCCCTTCCACCTGATACCTCACTTGAACTAGCGGATTTAATACCAAATGTTGCCCCCTCTTTAGGGGATTATTTTCTAGGACTTAACCACAAATCTATAGTTTTCAGATTTTTTCCTGAACTAGTACTACCTGTAGATGCTACTGTCAAATTTCATAATTTTAGGTCAATCGGAAGTGCCCTATCAATTTTGATTCCCTTTATAGTGTCGAAATACGCGTTTTTTTGCGATATAAACGGCCATATCTTTTTCTAAATAAATATAGAAATATGTTTTTTATCAGGAAATCATGGAACCGTAGATTATGGTTTGAATTTCAACTCGATATCTCCAAGTGTTTCTGAAATAAAGGGTCACAAAACTAACCTCAACGTTCAAAGCACTGCATTGCAGCCAATGGATAATTCCCACTTTATACATTTTTTATATTTTTATTTTAATGTACTAAATTAACACACAGTAATAGTAATAAATGGGACGTACAATAAAAAAAGTTTTTTTTGTAACAATATTTATGGCAAGACATGTTGTAAGTTTTATTAATGTTTAACGCATAACACATACTGGGAACTGGTAGTCGTGTGACGGTGTCGGTTGTTGCAGTCAACGTGCCCACGGTGTCGTTCGGGCTGGCGCTGGGCTGGGTGTCGCTGGCCAGCGGCGAGGCGGCGCAGCAGGGCGGGCGCGCGGGCCGCGGCGCCGTGCTGGCCGCCGTCACCACCTTCGCGGCGTCGCTGGCCGGCGTGCCGCTCAGCGCGCGCGCGCTGGCTGCGGGCCGCAAGGTCGCGCTCATAGGCACATCCGCCGCATTCGTGGTTGGTACGACTCACTTATATGTCACTTCATCTGACATTCTAGTAGCCTGACCGAGGTGACCTGCGGCCGCGACCTGAACTGAGGGAACTGATGCATTTTAAGTAATGAGCGGTAAAGTTTATTAGCTACGCGTCACCTATATTCCTCTGTCCGTGCTTTTATTCCTCTATCACTCTTTCTCTATCTCTTACTCTCTAACTCACTGGTTCCCAACCAGCGGTCCGCGGACCACTATTATACCTCAGAAGCCTAAATATGGAGGATGGTGAGAGGAAGTTTCTGTTTGATTATCACAGTCAATTTTTATTACACCTACGTGCATAGTGGTCCTTGCTACCAAAAATGATATAAAAGTGGTCCTTGATCAAGAAAAGGTTGGGAACCCCTGCTCTAACTTATCGATAGAGATGATAATTAGAAAAAATACAATATTTTTAGTTTTTTTATTAATTATTTTCTTATAAATACGAGTATTCTACTACAAACATACACTCTTGTATTTACATGCTATTTCTGTCTTGCTTGCTTGCGTCACATCCAAATCATCAGATTATTATATAAGAGCTTTTTTCAGGTTCACTTAACATCCCCTTAGAAAATCTGACGCGCCCGACCATTACGTACAATCAACCCCATCATGGAAGCAATCAGATTACCATGCTTACATTTTTAAGAATATGTAGGACATGGATGATATCAACATCTGACGCGTTCGAGTATGTCCATGCAATTTTTTACATTTTTAAAAATCTGTAGCCGCTCCACATATCAAAAGATATTATATAACATTTTTTTCATTTTATCATCTAAGCTTCGCAACCCAATAAATAGGTCTCTATGATTCTTGAGTAAATTTCGATTTAGCATCGTGGAGATACCCTACTATTAGGCTTTGAGCAAAAATAAATCGAATATAAAAATAATACAACAATATTAGCAAACTCGTGTAAAAGAGGGTGGATATAGATGAAAAAGACTATAAAAGCAATGGAATTGTGTCAATCGGGAGATCATACCCGCTTCTTCGACACCCTGCCTTGCCTTGCCTCCTTCTAGATCACGATGATCCAATTACTGTCGCAAACGTCCAGTATATAAATAGGATTCACTCCTCATTCTCACAACACACTCCGCCGCCGTAAGACGCGGCGAGGCCAGTCTTATCTCACGGCACGTCCGCACCTCGGTGCGACAGGTCCTGACGGTGGAAATCCCCCTGATTAGTATTACTCACGGCATTCTCGTAGCATCGTCAACCCTTCACGAGCGTCCATGAAAGCTCATACTTTTTCTTCAGATGCGAACTACTCTCGCCCCTCCCCATCCGGTGTCAAGACCGGACCCGAAGTCAACAGCAATAAAGCCAAGTCGAAAAAACTGACTTGGCTATTTTTAGTCAATCAGGGGCAGTTGCTTGTCGGCAATGGCCCTCCTTGGAAGAAAACTCATGTGAAGTATTGTTATTTAAAAGACGTTAACCCCTTGTTAACCTATTTTATTTGATATTTATTATAATGAAACTAAATTGATTCCAGATATGTTGGTCGTTGAAGCTGCTGAGTCCGTGGGCAGGCGCGTGGTGCGTCGTGGTGGCGCGCGTGGCGGCGGGGCTGGGCGGGGCGGCCGCGTGGGCCTTGTCGCCAATACTCGCCAGGGAGGTAAATTATATTTCTCCCGAATATATATTTTGGACAAATCTGTAAATTTGTATATATGTTTCTTGCAGAACAGGAGCATTTAGAAAAAAGGAACTTAAAATTCGTACAAAATAAAAATTTAGTGATATTTTTTACAATTGAACTAGAATGCAAGATAGAGACGGATTAATAAATTTCACACCATTATATTTACACTAGCTATAACTCATACAATAGATGTTTAAAATTACAAAAAATACCATTATTAACATTAACACCATTAAAGAATGATAATACTTTAATATTTTTTATTTATCTGCGTGCGGACCAGTGTCTTCTACAGTTAGGTGTCTTCTACAGGTTCTGTGTCTTCTACAGGTTAGGTGTCTTCTACAGTGTCTTCTACAGGTTCTGCATTTGAGGGTAAACCTGAACCCTCTAATGCAGAAAAAAATGGAACCCTGCTTTTTTAGAATTTCTTACCTCAAAAGGAAAATCAGAACCCTTATAGGATTACTCTCTTGTTCGTCTGGCCGTCTGTGGCGTGTATGTTTATAATTAAAACGTATAATAAATATGCGGATGTCAAGAGTATATATTTCAAGATTGCATGGAGATATCAAATTATTCAGGTCTATTGGCGCATTATTTTTGCTGAATTTAGTATGAAATTTGTCGTCTAATCAAAACTATTTCCCGAGGACCTACTGTTACTAAAGGTGCGAAGTGAGAACTAAAATTTATAGGTATTCTGTAGTAAAAAATCATTACAAACTTTAATTTTTACATCGCTGTATACAAAATGAGCGCATACACCCCCAAACTTTAGTTTATCAACTTTTACTTATACTTCCCGTAGACTATCAATTCAACCCTGAACTCTTGAAGGGATTGCCAAGAATCACAAAGAATCACTAGTACTTATACGTGTCGCTACAGATGTGCGCGGAGCGGTACCGCGGCGCGGCGGTGTCGGCGCTGGCGGTGGCGCACAACTTCGGCATCGTGCTCATGTACCTCGCCGCGGACCTCGCCGTGCAGCACCGGTACGTGCCTTCGCTCTGCCTGAACTGTCTGATGATCATTCGTTCAATTGCTTAACAATTCATATTTTTAAAGACGGCTAAGCGTAGGTAGCCGTGCAATGTGCTGGGGAAAGCAACTACCATGTCTTTTGTTCGATTAAATTTTAGTATAATAAATCTCACATTCCTTCCTTCGAGTTGGGGTCGAACCGACAACCGTCGCGTTTCAGTCAAACTCTTGTGTCCCTGGGTCACGACGGCCTCTTAGCTTGAAACACTTAAAAAGAATAAATATAATAACAACATAAGTTTTGAATTTATATCGTGTACCGTATAAAATAAATGGTATGGGTTTCTTAAATTAATTAATGAAAAAATATTTGTTTAAAAAAATAAATGAATCTCTGCGAAGCTCAATCGAATTTAAATTATTTTTGGGACGCAGACATTATACTATGAGAACCCTTCCACGCAAGATTTACATACATTTATAAATATTGCGTGAAAATAATTGGACTGATGTTGTTACTCGTGGACCGCAACAACGAGCCGAGTGACGCCTAACGAATACTTCCTTTCGTCACGGCGGAAGGTTCGGCTGTTTTTGGACGAAATAAAACGTGGTCACCACTTAATAAACTTTCGTGTTATTTCCGTAGAACAGTGCTGTGGTGGTGCGTGGGGCTGGCGCTGTTACATTGCGCGGCGTTTAGCCTTGTGCCGGAGTCGCCTTCCTTCCTGGCGGCCAGCGGCAAGCCCAAGGTCAGTTAGATAAATGTTGAATGATGCGGGACTCGAACCCGGGCCTCTTGGAAAACGATCAATGTATTGTTTTTAGACAGGCTCTATTATCGAAACAATATATAATTTTATTGAATTTTTTTAATGTTGATGAATTTTATAGACGTATACTGCTATATGCATATTGAGTCTTAATATTCTTAAAGTAATATTTTTTATGAACGTAAGATATTAATATTGTAGGAAGCCGTCGTGAAGACATGTAAATAATCATTGATAGTGAGCATTAATAATGTATCAAGTATATTGACCCCCC
>DWAN01002241.1:0-15615 GCA_018230445.1 Heliconius hewitsoni
TTTGCTAATATAATATGTTGTTTTTTTTATATTACAGCAAGCTTTCATCCCATCGCTTTCGGGCTATGACGTCATCATTCACCTCCACACCACCCTCGTGCCGTTCAAAACGGAGCGTCTCGACGCCAAACCGAGAAAGTCCAGAGTTCAATCTCAAAATGGATCTGAAGATCTATTGCCGGTGGTGGAGTTCCATCCGGTTAATAGATATTTGCAGGAGTTAAAGGTGATTTAGTCAGTAAATTAATTTCTAATGATTTAAATTTGTATGTTAATAGTTCTTAACGTATATTTGGGGTTATTTCGTTTTCTTACATTGTTTTTTAATAAAACTGTGCAATAAAAGATTTAAATGGTTTTTACCCATACTAACCTATAATTATGTAAGACTTAAATGTGAAAATGAGTAGCATATAAATATTAGAGTTTTTCGAGGAATTGCGTCTTCCGAGTAGCGGAAATCAACGCCGGACTTTTGCCTTGTCGCCAGAGCGAAGAAATGAAAATATTAATAAATAATAATTCATTCCCTTGAGTGGGGATCGAATCCACAGTCGTCGCGTTACATTCGCACCCTTGTACCCCTGCGCAACGGCGGCCTCCAAAAAGTCTACTATAATAGTATTAAAATTGCTACTATGATTATATATAAACTAATATATTATTATTTATTTTTCTCCTTATTCAGTCGGCCTACAGCGATTGGGCGGTGTTCTTCCACGATGCATATGGCGGTGACGTCATCGCAGTGTTATGGACACCGGCAGTAAAGGAATACACTGATATGCAGGTTGGTACGAGTTCTGTAAATCTTTTTATTGCTTACTAGTAAAAAAAACCACTTTAATAACCTAAAACGCAGATATTTTTATATTTTCATCTCTTCGCTCTGGTAACAAGTCATACCGCGACGTTGTGTTCCGCAACTCTTTAACAATTTTTACCTCTTCTGATACTTTAAACCAGGCGTTCCCAACCTTTACTTGATCAAGGACCACTTTTATATCATTCTTGGTAGCAGAGACCACAAAGCATGTAGGTATAATAAAAATTAACTATGATAATTAAACAGAAACTTCGCCTCACAAAACAGTCATTAAATTAAAATCGTTCGCGGACCATATTAAGGCTTCTGCGGACCACTGGTTGGGAACCACTGCTTTAAACCGATTGGTTGATTTAAACCGATGATATGTAATATGTTAACTTTATTATATTGTTTTAGATTGCACATACAAATGCACTACAACCTGTCACCGTCGATGGTGTAACTAAATATAAAGTGAATACCGACGCTGTTGTGCAAGATTTTAAAATATTGGGCCAAGGACTTGTTAAAGAAGTTGTTGTTAATTAAAGAAATAAACTAAGGATAAATATTTTTTGTTTCTTTTTTTTATTTTTATTAGCTTCACGTTGTATCCCGCACACAGCAGGGTAAGCAGAAGGAACCTAGTGTTGAGACACTCCGTTCCCCACTTTGCTGCCGAATTCTGGAGGCATTGCGTGTTGAGTGGCGGAACTCAACGACGCGCTTTGTCTCGACATCAGAGCGAAAAAATGAAAATATAAACATATGTAATAGAACGAACGAACCCACAATAAGTCGTGTTTTAGTCACACTTTGTGCCTCTGCGCCACTACTGGCTTCAAATTATTATTATTCGAGGGCGGTTTAATGATTGTTTTTATTGGTATTGAAAAGAGAAAAATAAAATCAAAAGGCATGGGTTTTATAACGGGGAATATCTAATAATATAACATCAATTATTTACAAATATATTTATTTAACAATATTTACAAATAGACAGAAAACAAATATTAAAATCAATCTTTGATTGTGTATTTAAAAATAGATCATAATTTAACAAAAACAATAGTTATGTATATTTTAAAAATTAAAAGTCGATATTTAATCATTTATATTCTAATTTTAAAATCTTATTAATCTCATATAAAATAAAAAAAAATACTTGTATGTCTTTTAGAAGATATAAAAAATCATGAAAGAAGACAAAGCGTGACTTAACTATAGTAATGTGAACTTTCAATGTTACATTTTAACGATTTTTTTAGTTCTATATTTTAGAAAAAAAGCATGACTAAAGACAAAGCCAATGAATTGAATAAATTATAATTTGAATTAGCATAAATAGAAACAATATTTTATCAAATATACACAACAAACTACCAATTAAAGACAACAATCGCAAAAAGAGTAAAAACCATTAAAACTAGGGAACTGACTATATTCCCAGAAGATGCACTAAGGGGGCTAAGTACGAAATAAGGTAAGTAATCGAGGGGGGCAGGGTGGTCCCTCAGCCACAGGGGGCCGTCGTAAGTCCGCAGAGGGTCGCCTTCCTCGAACCAGGTGCCTGCTGGCAGGTAGATGTCGCGGGTTACTGAACCCTCTTGTAGTACCGGGGCTACTAGAACAGCTTCTCCTAGGATGAATTCTGAAAAAGTACATAATTGTATGAGTAATCTTCTTAAGGTAGTCGTGGAACAAAGAAACAACGATGCGTCTGAAGTCTTAATGGGAACGCAGTGTCCTAACACCTGATTCCCAGGTTCCTTTTACCTACCTACCCTACCTATTACTTTTAGTAATAATAAAAGCGTTGTGCATTATTTGTCGTTTATTGAATCAGTAAAGTTAACTGACCGACAGCCTACAAATGGAAAATTTAATTTGTCGTGTATGTTTTTTTGTTATAGGCACAGGAAACTTAATATGAAGACAATTTTTCCACACGTACTGCCCAATCGTTGAGACATTTCGTTTGCTAAAGAACGGAAGTCAACGTCGCCTATTGTCTTCTAGACAGAGCGAAGAGATTAAAACAATTTATTCACCTGAGTGCGAATAACACACAAGCGTCGCGTCTACAGTTAGACAGTGTGCCACGACTACGGGCGTAGGAATGGGGAGAGCCGAGTGGGTCGTGCCCATTCCAGAGATTTAACTTACAACAAAATTTGCTCCGAGAATTAAAAAAAACAACATTTACACGTACATATCTGTTATAAGCTTAAGTCCAGGCATATACATAGGCTAATATCTACGACGGCTTCGAATTAAAATTAATTACATTTTTTTTATAACAATTTAAAAAAGTTCAATAGGTAAAATATAATATATATATAAACATATCTCACCATCCCACACAGCCAGGGCGTGTTGGTCGGCCGGGTCGCGCCACCAGACGGGCGCCACGACGGGCGCGCCGTCGCGCGCGCACGCCTCCATCGCCGCGACGACCACGCGCGCGTACGACGCGTGCAGCTCCACGTATCGTTTTGTTATTTCTACTGTCTGTTTGTGGGAACACATAATAAAATTTTTATACAATAATTCATTTTCAGTATTTTTAAAATGTTATTCTACGTTTAGGTAATAAGCATTTACTTTTTTACAATTTTTTTAAAATGAAAATATCAAAGGCACGGTTTCAATTTTTTTTACTAAATAATTTCTCATCAAAATAATAAACACAGGTCAGCTAGCTAGCTAGTAGCCTCGACTGTGCATCAAATCCACAACCATCGTCTCTATAATGAAACGACAAATCGAATTTGTTTAACTCACCTCATTATCAAAATTCCATGGTGCAAAAGAAAATTGCATCGCCGGTAAAAACGTATTAGCTTGCACCCATCGTATAAACAACTCTTTCGTGGGTAAATCTGCTTGCGGGTGGTTTAAGTTGAACCCGTTACCACCGATCATGTCGGGTAACACTAGCGTGTAGCCGTTGAGATTCATTTGTATGGTTGTCGTTATAATTGTGGACAAGCCGTTGTTCAGGCCCCATATTGAATCTCTGTCTACCATCCGCACGAAGATTGGGAGATCTTGAGTTCTGGAAGTTACTAAATATATTTTCATTTTGTTTTATAAGCAATTCCGATTCGGATCTACTTTTTTAGCTTCACGCTACAACTTGCATATAACAGTGTGGGCAGAGGGGACCTGGGAACTTAAAATACTTCCCACTTTCTGATGAATTCTGGAGATATTGCGAGTAACGAAACTTAACGTCGCAACGCTTAATATTAATTCGTTTTTATAATTGTAAAAGTAATGATTGTTTTATTTCAACTTCAGCAAGTTTCATTATATGCTCACTATTTTAATTTCAATTTTAACATAACTGCATTACGTCTTCTTAGATAGATATATTTTATTTAGAAAAACACACACACTTACACACACAAACACAAAAACCACAAATCACCTGAAGCCAGCCCTCACTTCAACCATGTCGCCGAACCTGGCGCACGTCCGCACGTACGCCTCCACTATGCTGTGCGGGTGCAGGTCGACGTCGCCGCGCTGCACTGGGATCTGCGTGTGGGGGAAATGGGGAATGAATTCTATTAATAGGTCTTTAACTCTATATGATTACAAAAAATAAATGTAGGGTGCGTAGGAAATGGAACGTGTCTGATATATGCGGGATACAGCGTGAAATTAAAAAAAATACATATAACTATCTTTATCAATTAACTCGACATATCGCCCATTTGGTTCAAATATTATTTATATTATTTATTACAATTTTCTAAACATTAAATATATCAATGTAAAGCCTATACAGAGTGAAAGCGCCTACCTAACTTTTCATTCTCAAAAAAAAAACACCAGAACGAGAAAGGGTCTCTCTCGTTCTATTTAATGCTATTATTTTCTATAATAAATCTAAACAACGTTCAATATCACCGCCATTACCTACGACTCGAAAAAACAAATTATTTATACTTAAACAAATTACTTATTACCTGAGGTGAAAAACTACTTTCCCCGGCATCGAACTTGATACTATCAATATTGTATCTCTCTATTAAGCCTCTGACTCTGTCGTACCACCATTCCGCCGCGCTTGGGTTTGTAAAGTCTACAAGACCCGGCATTGAATTGTTGGGATTCCACCAGTTAGCTTCTGGACTGCCGGCTTCGTTTAGGACTAGATAGCTAAAAAAATGTATAATATTGATTTGAGACCCTCGTGGCACATTGGCACATCGTGTTACTGTATGGTTATAGGAGGATTTTCACTTAGGAAAATGAATTATTTAATAATGTAATTTTTTCGCTGGCAACAAGATAAACACCGCGGCGTTAAATTTCGCCACTCATCATGCAATGTCTTTGGGACTAATTTATCATATTTTTTATACTAGAATGATTTTTGTACTATTTTATGTAAGTGAGACTTTACGTTGACCATTAAAAAATATTTACCCATCGTCTAAAGCTTCAGAGTACCACGGCTCACAATTACTATTAATAAACGGATGAACCCAAATCGTGACACGGAACCCTAATTTCTTTAATTCCTCAACTAAATGCGTCATATTTGGGAACTTATCAGTATCAACTTCCAAAGAACCGTAACAAGTTTCCCATAGATCATCGATTTCTATCTGAGAATCATTAAAACCATGTTGCCTAATTTTCTGAGCAAACTCCATTACTTTTTCCCCACTAATATTTTGTGAATATTGAGCCCAAGTCGACCAGATCGGGTGTTCCACCATCCTAAAATCTGGCACTCCTGAGGGCTTCCCCAAGTAATTATCAACAGCGTGCTGGTGAGCTTTCTTCACGTCAGGCAACAACCAAATATCGTAAGAAAGTTCCGTATGGTTCCTTCTAGAGGAATATGGTGCAGCAATTTGGGCACCGAAACATATGTGATTGTCCTGGACCAAATGATAATCTACGAAGAGAGGAACCTGTGGGTGTACGTAGAAGTATTCGCCGGCTGAATTGAGCCAGTATCGTTCGGCGATCGCACCGTTATCCTGTTCCTTTGAGACGGAAGCGCTATAGTTTTGTTGGGCGTTCTCTATAGGGTATACTTGGTCTATCTGCATGGGGCCCGCGTACCAGTGTTTAGATCCTTGAAAATATAAGGAGCATGTCAAAGTAAATTTATGTTTATAATCGTAAATATATGTACGCATTATTTTACAAATATTTTTTTGATTTTTTATTAATATTTCCTAAATTTTGCGCTATCTGATAATGCTGTGTGTGTCTGTAAAACTGTGCAAAATATTTATTCTTTTCGATTCCATATTTTTTATATCCTTTTTCTCTTTTATAGTAAATATTAAAAAATGCAACAAATAGATATTGACCAAATCTTAGTACAAATAATTAAAAAAATATAGGATGAAACATCTACTTAAAACATCAATTTAATTTTAAACTAAAAAAAAATTGAGTTCCTTACCAAAATCGAAGCAATCTTCAAAACGCACTGGATCCTCGGTGTCCCATTTGATTTTTATACCTCTTGCGCTTCTAGCATCGTCATACACAGTATGTACGGTCAGGTTGATTCTACCTATCTGTATAAGAACTCCATCTTCGATTTCTTCAGAAGTGTACACAGAATACACTGTTCGCCCTATATGACCGAGCACTGTTTTCTTGTCATCTAGAAGGTAAGATTTTTTTAGCTTACTGCAGCTTAGTACGAGATGCCACTGAAAAATCGGCAGGTATCGGTTTTTTTTATTTTTTGTTAATGATACGTGGTTGTACAATAGATTACAATTTAAGTAGTTGCATATGTTATAGTGTAGAGAAAACAATGAATTTAATTTAGACTGAATGCTGGCTACCATTATTTTTTCAATCTTTACCATCCTTCTCTTCCAAATGATGTTAGATGTCACTAAACAATATGCATCTATAATTTATTAACACCAACTAATAACAATTTTAAATAAAGGTTATTGCGACAAAAAATTGGCAATACCAATTTATCATAGATATCATATTTGCAAATTTTTGCAGCGGAATCTCAATCTAATAGGTAGACTTAATTTTGTTATAAGACAGTCCGTTCTTAGCTTTCCGCCTAACTTTACATTACATATTGCATGGAAAAACAATGCCAGGTTTTGTCTACAAGAGCGGGGCATCCAAAATATTTTATTCCGGTAGAGTAGATATTGAATCCATGATAATCACATTAAGTCGGTCGTTGTACTTTTATGTTATGGTGGCTTGGTTTTTATAATATTTTTTTATTTCTAAAGCTTACAAAGGAAAAAAGCATGGAAAAACTGGAAATCGGGGTGATTTGCCACAGGTGGTTAATAAAATATCCAATGTCAAACTATCGAACTTTAGTAAAGTTTATTTTTATTTGACTAAACTTGGCCTAGACATATTATACAGTATCTTGTAAATGGTGATATCAGTGATGGTGACACTATCAGTGATAATAAATTGGATATGGAATTATTTTACTAGACGTTTCGCTTTTACAAGTTTATTAACTGCCAAATAAAATAAAAAATAATGGAGATATATGTATTAAATTTAAAAAATCAAAATTAATTAAATCGGTTATCTAATTTTGATTTTTAATAAACTCAGAATGATGTACATATTGTGTTCCTTTGCATGTAGCTAAGGATTCTAGTTAAAATTTATTTATGTATGAAATTTTATGCAGTGCTTTTCGGGCGCGGGCCTGCCGGCTCCCACCCTCTCGTTCTCTATACGCTTGCTATATATACGTAAATGTAGTTAATAAACCAAATCTTTTAATTCTTAACTTACCCTTACTTACGGCGAGAAGGAATCCCCCGGTCATCTGCGGTTCTAGAGTGAGGTCTACATTGTTGGCGCGGACAGGGACTGCCGCCGGGAAGGCCCGTGCGGTCAATGTTAAAAGACCTGTTAAGTTTTACAAGCTTACAAATGGCAAGAAAAATGTAAACATCTTTTTAAATAAATGGCGTTACTAATTTTAAAATGGATAACTTTTCACTTTTCTCTGTAACATTGAAAAATTGAATTTACAGGTGTATCTAAAGAAATTTTTTTTTACTCTTCACGCTATACCCCGCGTAAAGCATCCTGCTTTATGCGGGATACAGAGTGGCAGAGGGAGTTTACTGTTAAGATTCCTCGTTACCTTCTATCCACTAAGTTTTCGAGAGATTGAGGGTTGAGTGACGAAAATCGATATTTATTTTAAACTAAATAATATTCATTTAGATTTAATAAAATTTTAAAAATTCTATGTTATGTCTTAATAATACAAAACAAGTTCTATAGAAACGAAGTAGTTTAAATAAATTATAGATAAACATTAAAAAGAACTGAATTTATTAAAATTTATACAGTTTTTTTTAAATTTATTGTCATAAATGCGAATCAAAGTCATGCGCCAAAATATGAATATACTTTTTTAATTTTATAGCTTTTGTAGCACGTACTGTGTAGATTGCGGTTAAAAATAAATATTGTAATTAATTTATTTCTTACAAGTACATCTTTTTCTTTTATTTATTTTAATAGATGGAGCATTTAAACTTGTAGGTTACTTGTTATATAACATGCATATTAAATTGCAATAATGTAATATATTTTATAGGTCACAGGGGCATGCAGACATGAACTTTACACTATAATTAATAATAAATATTATTATAATTTTTGTATCTATGTGTATAACAATAATAGTTTTTATTATTATTTCCTCAAAAAAAGTTAACTACAGAGACACTGCTAAATTTTAAACAATATATCGCTTATTAATGATTGCATAAATATATTTATTAAATATTATTTATCTTCTCTTAATTATAACAAATCAAATATTATCTGTAATGAGAATTAATTTAATTAGGTATGATAGAAGTAGTTAAATACATTTAAGTTGAAGAATGCCTCAAGTTGATATGATGAAGGATGGATTCTTAAATACTAAAATACCAAATGAACATTTAATTCAGTTATAATATTCAATATTTACCTAACAAGGTTCTTAAAGCCGCCATCACAGATCACTCAGTGTCGCCAACTAATTCAAAATGATAGATTTATCTCAATGGATTACTCAATTCTTTTATCTAATATCGAGCTCTTGAGATTTATTATAGATATATTACCTTCTGTTTGTGGAAACTTGTGGTACGTTTCTAACGACCATTGTGTCCAGTGGGAGTAATAGTTACGATGGGTCGCCAGTTCTACACGTCAATTTTTTTTCTTTTAGTTATATTTGTAAGATCAGTCGTAGGGGCACAAAATGTGCCTGTAAACGATTAAATGAAATATTTAATATTTTCATTTAATTTTTATTTCGCTATACTTCGCTCTGGTGTCGAGGCAAAGCGCGGCGTTAAGTTACGCCTCTCAACACGAAGAGCCAGAAATACAAAACTAAGTAAGCGTAAGGGCCTACCCTGCTGTGTGCGGAATACAGTGTGACGCTAAAAAATATATATATTAGTAAAAATTGTTATATTTTTTTAATTGTTTATAACCGTTTACGTTAAATTGATACTTTTAACGTAATAATATAGTTTATTTAAACATTTGGTTTTTTTGTTGTTGTTGTTTGTGTTTTCAGCTTTACGGTGTATTCCGCATAAAGCGAGGTGAAAAAGAAAAGGACCGAACCGAACCAAGGATTTAGTATGTCTTGATACGAAAGCAAGGAATTGAAAATAATTAATTTCGCTGAACCTACAACCTTCGAATATAAAATCCGACTCTCTGCCGCTGCACAATTTTATAGGGATTCCAGACAATGTTTTTATCTATGTAGGCGTTAAAATATTCTATTGAGTATCTCACGTGGTTCAAGCAAATACAAGCATTCGTTGGTATATCGTTACATAATTTTGACTATATATACATATACGTACGTACTCGTATATATTGCATAATAGGCTTTCATCCATAGATAGCAAGAAAGGAACATTTTACTATAAAGAGTATTCTTTAGGGTACAGCGGTCCTTGCAGCTTGCTTTCGTCACCCATCTTCCGTCACTCGTCACTTATCGTCAACCAATCCAACAATCAAATCAAATGATATACAGATTGGTACTTTGATAGAATAAAACGACAATATACCACATATTTTTTACAGAATACTTCTTAAGGTTATATTTACACTGCAGACCTAATATTTCGTAATTATTATCGTCAATATAATATTATTTAAAATAAATTCTAATTTGAAATCTCTCAGCGTCATCGGTTAGAGATTGTGAACTCTTATTATATCACCCGCTATTTAATAGTTCTGTACTTTAATACGATTTAATTAACAGTCATAATTTATGATGATAAAAATAATAAGATATTATTTTTAAGTATAACTATTTGATAACGAGTTCCTCGTTTATATATAAATTGTAAAAATGGGTAATTGAATTTTCAAAAGAGTATAAAATAGCGTGTAGCGATTATACGGAGTTCGTAAGCTTTTCAATATAAGTGATAAGCGCGTGTTTTACTTCTGTCCCACTGAAAAACTCTCGCTATCCACCCCCGTCACAATTGTCTGTCTTAAATGACTATTGACCTATTAGAAAAACATTATTCAATATTTTTTTATCATAAAACAAATATATACATATGTAAAATAAAATAATAATTTATATTTTTATTTATTTAAGATTCTTTTTAAAATTTAAAATGAAATAAGGCAAGACATCCTATTGTAATCTGTTAGTTGACTGCTGAATTCAGTGTTAGTGACCATTAGGCTATATTTGAATATTAAAATATCAAATAAACACATATTAAACATTAGAACGTCTCTTTATTGACAAACAAAAATAAATAAATACATACAGGTATGTACTATAAATAAAAAAAAGATATTTAAAATGACATTCTTAATTTTCAAGAATGAAATAAGGCAAGACATCCAACGGAGCAGGATAGTCTCTCAGCCAAATGGGTCCAGAGACGATCTCTCCGGACTGCCCGTCTCTCCACTCTCCGCGCGGCAAGTAGATGTCGCGGGACACGGCGCCTTCTTCTAGTACAGGAGCGGCCAAGATACGCTCACCCAAGAGGAATTCTGAAACATTTTATTAATATAGTCATTTTAAAAATAATAGAAATTATGTTACACCCTCCGAGAATGGCTAAGAGTTATTAATAATGATTATTTAAAAAAAAAATATTAAAAATCATAGGAATTGTTGAGAACTGTAAATTCTTAATGTGTTTCATTAGTTACTTGTGGGGCTAAGAATATGATCAATCAATTTACTTGGCTTTAGCTTTAAGTTATTAGATAAAAATGTAAACTTATTACTTTTAATAAAATCACTAGATTATGGTATTCCTTACCATCACCAATACCCAAAGCGACTTCATCTTCGGGGTCCAACCACCACACCGGCGGGTTGACGGGCGCGCCGTCCCTCACCGACGCCTCCATGGCCGCGGCGATGTCGTCAGCGAACTCCGCGTGCAGCTGTGTGTAGCGACGGCAGATTTCTACTGCCTGTCAAGTTTAATAAGAAAAAAATATTGTTTTTATTTTATTTTGTAATATTCTTTAAACGGTAATTTGCTTTTCTTTGCGGAACACAATACCGGTATGTGAGCGGTAGAGCGGTATTGTGTTCCGCTTTTATTATATCGAGGGGAGTCGAATACCATGATGACTTTTAGAAAAAGTTATGCCTTACAGAACAGACAGAAACCTCACCTCATCATCATGATCCCAAGGCACAAACGAGTATTGTAAAGTCGGCATAAACACATTAGCTTGTAACCATCTGACAAACAATTCCTTTGAAGGTTTATCATTGTATCCGTTACCGCCGATCATATCTGGTAATACCAGGGTGTATCCGTTCATATTCATTTGTAATAGTGTTGTGACCAAAGTGGCAAGACCGTTGTTGAAGCCCCAATAAGTATCTTTGTCTACCATACGGATGAACACTGGCAGGTCTTGGGTTCTGTAAAAAAGATAAATAACATTTATATCTTCTCTTGATCTTTTTGATTAGTCAGGGAAAACATGTCTATTTAAAAAATATCTAAATGAAGTCAGCTTCACGCTGTATCTCGCATACTGCTGGGTAGGCAGAGAGAATCTAGTGATAAGACACTCCGTTCCCCATTTTCAAATTCAAATAAATATTTCATTTCCTAATATTTACTTAAATTTATATTTCCATTTATTCGCTCTGGTGTCGAGGCAAAGTGCGGCGTTAAGTTCTGCCACTCAACACGCAATGCCTCCAAAATTCGGCAGAAAGTGGGGAGTGGGTTTCACGCTATATCCTGCTGTGTGCGGGATATAGCGTGAAGCTAATTTAATTTAATTTCCTCGAGTGGGGGTCGAACCCACAACCAGTCGCGTTTACAGTCACATTTTGCGCCCCTGCGCCACGACTGATACACTCATATGTATATACAAGTATTTGTAATTCGGGAAAATATATTAAAAAATAACCTTATATATTCGTTCTAGTGGAAACATTTTTTTACACATTCATGTTATGGTTGTAGGGGACGCATTCCGTGTGTAGCGCGGTAGGCAGGGAGAACCTATTATTAAGACATTAGATTCCGTTTTCCATCTGGATACGAGACAACATGTAGAGTTGCGAAATTCAACGCAACGATTTGTCCTGCTAAAGCAAAGATAGGAAAATAATTCTTGCCCCCGTATCGAGATAAATAACCATCGCCTTTGCAATTAGATTGCATTATGAAGGAGTATTTTTTTTTACGATAATGGTATTATTTAATTTTATGCGTTTCAATTTGAGAAATTACCTCATTCCAGATCTAATTTCAATCATGGGTCCGAATTTGGCGACCGTCCTCACGTACGCCTCTACAATATGCCCGGGGTGCAAATCAATGCCTCCATTTTGGACGGGGATCTGTAAAGAAAAACCCATATGTTTTATATTTATAATACTTTTAAGTGTTTTTATTTTTTTGCTTCAGCAATCTTCGGATATCGCAAGATAAGTAAAAAGAGAATAGTGTTAAGATATTCCGTTTCATATATTAAGTTCAATTAAAACGCAAAGTCTTAAACGGAATATCTTAAACGTGAATATAAAAAAATACTAACCTGAGGAGACCAACTGGATTCTCCAGCATCAAACTTGACACTGTCAATATCATAAATTTCAATTAAATCTTTAACTCTAGATGAGAACCAGTCAGCAGCTTCAGGGTTGGTGAAGTCGATGTACGCGGGCACTGAGCCGTTGTTGTTCCACCACGATGTATCGGGGCTGCCGTTCTCGTTTAGGACGAAGTAACTGAAATAGAAAAATAGGATAATATTAGAGTTTTAGGTATTTTTTAAAATCAAGTAATATTAAGTTAAAATTATAAAATTTAAGAACGATGAATATACTAAAGTAATAGTTGTATATTGTAATCAAATGAAAAAGCAAACTATAGAAGTCTCTTCAAATTTATCGGTCGATAAGGTACAATAATATTAATATAAATTTTATTTTTATGTAAACAATAATACATTTTTATCTTACCCTTTAGCCAAAGCATCAGAATACCAAGGCTCACAATCTTTATTAACGAACGGATGCACCCAAATCGACACCCTGAACCCAAGACTCTTGATATCTTGTACTAACTGCTTAAGATCGGGTAATTTCCTCTCATCAACAGTCAAAGAGCCGTAGCAAATCTCCCAAAGATCGTCAATTTCGAACTGTGCATTTGGGAAACCACTATCGTTGATTTCATTTGCAAATTCCCACAGACTTTGTTGATCTATTTCTCTGGAGTACCTCGCCCAGGTCGACCATACTGGGTATTTGATCATTCTATAGTCTGGTACACCAGATGGCTTGCCAAGGTAAATGTCTATTGCGTGCTGATGGGCGATCTTGGCATTGTCGAAGAACCAAAGGTCGTACTCTAACACATTACGGGAACGTTGTAAAGAGTATGGATCAGAAACTTCAGCTACGAAGCAAATGTGATTGTCCAAAATGTTATGATAATCGACGAATAATGGAGCCTCTGGTTGAACATAAATGTACCATCCGTTGGAGTTCACCCAGTATCTTTCAGACACAGCGGCGTTGTCGTCTTCTTTGGAAATTATTGAGTATTTTTGTAATTTGGAGTTTTGAATTGGCCAATATTGTTCTTTTTGCTCTGGACCACCATACCACTGTTTTGATCCTGTTGTAGAAATTGGTAAAGATAATTTTGCATTATAAGTTAAAAATATATAGAATTTGTATATTATTAATATTGATAATGAATTACTAGGTTTTTAATTTTAATGTCAAATAAACAATGAAATTTAATTTGAGCAAACATAAAAAAATGTTACAATAACAGTTTACTGTTAAACATTTTATCTCATCGGATTTTACGAAGCAAAGATTAGAATACCATAAAAATTAACGTAAGCTCACCAAAATCATAGCAATCTTCAAATACTTTGTTACTGGGACCCTCCCATTTTATGGTCACCCTGTATCCGCCACTTGCGGCGTCACGGCCTTCTGATATTTCCATTTTTATATCTCCATCTTCAAGATTTACTTTACGACCAATTTGTCCAATGAGTAGGCGGTTGGAGTCTAGTAAGAGATAAAAAATATACTAGTATATACTTGTATATAGCTATTTATAAATGAAAAAAAAAATACTTTAAATTCTTTGTACATTGAAGAAAATTATTAAAAAACTAGAATGCATACTTGCCGATTTTAGCACTACATTAGCGCCCTGCGTAACTTTTATTTTAATGTGATTACGGCTCTTTTATTTTAATGTGATTCAAGCTCGTACGAAAAATAGGAAAAGGATATCTAAGTTATTGCTATAACCATAAGGTAAAAAAAAACTATATAATATAAGAAACTAAATACTTTTAAAATTTTTCTACCAGGGAACTCTTTTAGTCGTATTTCACTGAAGCTTCTTTAGGCTAAAAATGCTAAGTGATTTGTATGTTTTTTTTTGTTTTGAATTTTTTTTATTTGACCACGATATAGGAGGTTACCCTCAGAATGATCTTTTAATCGCAAAGTAATCATTTCATCACTTTTTATATATTTAGGTGGGAGTAGTTGCTGTTTACATAATAACCATGTATTGTTTACATAATAACCATGAAAAAGTAACATAAAAGGTAAAGAATACATTAAAATAATGAATTACCTGTAATAGCAATGACATCGTAACCGCCTTCCGCGTTCTCCTCCAGTTCGAAGTCACGAGCAGTTGGTGCTCTCGGCACGGCGGCCAGTACGGCCGTTAGGCCTGCAATTATACCATAAATATACATTTTTTTCATCGGAATTTTAAAAGGTTTGTTCAATATCATTCATAATTTGGCAATGAAAGTTAAAAATATATTTTTTTCTATCACTTTATAGGGGATGTGGATGTGACAGCTTAATTTTATAATTAAATTATATATAACTATTACATTTCTCATTTCATTTTTAAGCGTCTCCAACTGATAACAGGGCATTGGGCAGCGATTACAAAATCTAATGTTGGATACATTGCTTGTTGGATGGTAGTAGTTAATGAATGAATGCTCAATAACATATTGCTGAACCTTTATTAAGGAGACTACAGAAATTAAAATATTTTATATATTTTTTTAAATGTAATCGTTCCACAATGCGGGAATCGAACCGATAATCGTTAAATAAGTAGGTACAGTCGAAACTTCCTGCTTTCCCATTTTTCTGTCTAGTAAATAATTTTAATTCGTAGTATATTTACTTAAATTTATATTTCCATTTCTACGCTCTGGTGTCGAGGCTAAGCGCGGCGTTGAGTTCTGCCACTCAACACGCAATG
>DWAN01002242.1:0-15609 GCA_018230445.1 Heliconius hewitsoni
ATTTGCTTAAATTTATATTTCCATTTCTTCGCTCTGGTGTCGAGGCAACGCGCGGTTTTGAGTTCTACCACTGAACACGCAATAACTCCAGAATTCGGGAGAAAATGGAACGAAGTGTCTTAACACTAGGTTCCCTCTGCCTACTCTGTGTGTTTGCGGAATGCAGCGTGAAGTTGCTTTTAGGTACAGTGTTAAGGCACTGCCGAAATTAGTGACATCGTTTATTTTTTGCAGATTTTTATATTAATATTGAATAAAATCATAAGTGAAATATGTTTACAATTTATATAAATCTAATTTTTACAAACAAATAAAAAAAATTAAATATTTTTTTTATCATAATCTACATACATCATATCAAACTAGTGCTCCTCTAACCACTTGCTAGAACTATTCGTTTCACAACTCTGCCATAATCATCAAAAGGTATCCAAGCTTAACAAATTTTTACTTCCAAATAAAGTTAAATCTTCTCATGCTGTTAATAATGTTAAGCTTATTTAGTTCTAATTACTGTAAGTAGATTAAAGAGGATGAGCGCGCTCATCTCGATAAACATTTGAGGCCAGCGATCAATAATCCGGCATCTCTTGATATTCACACGTATTTAATGGATGATAATAGTTTTTAAAAGTTAGGCGGAAAGTGGAGAACGGAGTGTCTTAACACTAGGTTCCCTCTGTCTACCTTGCTGTGTGCGGGATACAGCGTGAAGCTGATTATTATTATGTTATTATCTTTATGTTAACACGTTTTTAATAAATGGTTAGTGGCGCAGTGGAACAGTGTCTATAAACGCTGTTTTACTTTCAATCCTCCCTCAGGGGAATTAATATTTGTAAATATTTTTAGCCTATTCTGCTGTTGTGGTACAAGGACGGTACAGCGTGTGAAGCTAAACAAAAATAATTAAACATAAATATTTATATCTACTAATAAGAATGTCGAGTGAACAAACGACCTGTCTTTTACTGTCTAAAACGTTTCCTCTTTTTTTTTGTAATGATTAGATTTCTCAAATATACTTAACTTTTATATATAACACAATTAACAAAAATACTTACGAAACACAAAATAAAAAAAATATATTTTAATTATTTTTTTCATTTATTTTGTATATATATTTCTTTTAGGTACTCCTGTGACAAAAAGCTCATAGTTTTATGTGTAGAGGCTACCTCGAAAGAGCATAGAAGATTTAGACATCTCCGTCCTAGGTAAGTATAATTGATTGTTTCTTTTTTATATAAATATATTACAACAAGAATAAAATTTTCTAATAATAATTTTCGTTGATTCTTGGTAAACTCAGTGTCGCGCTATATTATCTGAATACAACGGCCTCATTTTCACGCAGTATCCCGGATAAAGAAACCTAGTATTAAAACACTCCTTTTTCTACTTTCTTCCATAATTCTTTCGAGACATTGCTTTTTGAGTGGTGGAACTTAACTTGCTTTTGCGTTGGTACCAGAGCGAAGAAATGAAAATATTAATAAATAATAATTCATTCCTCCAAGTGGTGGTCGAAACCACAACCGTCACGTTACAGTCACACCCTTAGCCCGTGCGCCACGGCGGCTTAGTGCTTAAATATTTTTTTTAAATATTGTTAATATTTTTTTTAGATATCAAAAGCGGTATCACGATCAAAATACTGAAACATTTGATAACCGGATACCAGGTTTATAGTAATTAGTTAACAAAATAAATACGAAGGCAAGAACAACTGTTTTAGTTGTTGGTACCTCGTTTCAACTGCTGGTCATGTATGTTATCAATTTATCACAATTTAAATATAGATTCAATACTATTTTATGAAATAAAACTAAGCCTATTTGAGACTTATTCGTACTCTCCAAGAGAAAGTGACATTCGTAAGACATGTTATGTAGAGATGTTCCATTCTTAAGCTGAATTTACAAAGACATACAAAGTGTAATCACAATAATCCTTGTCATTTGTCACTCAGTAAACGGCACAGCAAAAAAATATATAACAAATAATACAATTTCAAATCAACCTCGAAAAGAAAACGAGTTTGACTCAAATCGATATTGGATGATTATAATTGGTTTGTTCTTAGAACTGTTATGTAATATCATCCAGTATTCAATGGGATGCCAACATAAAAAAATGTGCAAGTTTATTTAAAAAAAAAAGGTATGACGCCAGTATACAAGCTCTCCAATATTTTTTTTTATATAATATACAATATAATTTTCATATAAAATAAATTGTATGTTTGCTCTTGTTTTGTGGTATTTTTTTTTGCTGATACTATTTTTGTGTCATTGTGAGTACCTATTTCTATGCTTTTTTTTTTAATTCAGTTTTACAACAGATCATCTATAACAAATAGTAAGTTTTTTTTAACTATGATTTTTTTTTATGTTGATATTTTGTCGTCGAACATTGACATGGAATATTCTTCTTTTTAATTTTTAATTTAATTATATTAATTGAATATACTAAAATGTTTTTGAATAATTTAAATATAGTATTATTACAATAAGATTTGCAAAAAGTATATTTTTAATGAACATTTAAATTTTAAGTATGTATCAATGAAAATAACTTAACACGCTTACTAAGTTTAATTTTCACTTTATATTTATAAGTTTATTAGTTATTATTGCTATTTTTAATTTATATTATTTATATTAATTATTTGAAGACGGCAAGTGATGACTGAGTAACTGACAGACAACGCATATAAGAAATTATTGAACGTCACTCTCTTTTTCACCTTAAATTTCAATAAAACCTCTATTAATACTCTTCTATATTTCGCGAATATAATTCACGTGTATGTACTTACTCAGAATTGGAAAAATAAATTAAAAATATATAATGTATTCTTATGTAAAAAAACTGCTTTAACTACAAAATTATCCAAAACGCGTAATAATGTTTTTACAAAAAAGGAATGGGCTATTTAAAACTTTATAGTATATTTGAGGCCAGTCGTGGCGCAGCGGCACGAAGTGCGACTGTAAAACCGGTTGACTATAGACTCTTGTTGACTATTGCTGACTATTTCGTAGAATAAAAATGAAAAACTAATAAAGTCAAGTACCAATAAAAGCTAAGTAAAATTTGAATGTCATGTAAAATAACATTGAATTAAAAAAGTAACTTGCTAGTACTATTATTAGTGTTACTATTATTGTGTTTGTACGTTATTAGTTTTAAATATAACTAAAGCTTGTCATGTAATTAGTCGTAAGCCATAAACTGTAAGGACTATTTTTATTTGTTAATCATATTTTTTTTAAAATTAAATTTAACGTTTCTTAAAATAGTTAATCGAAAAAACTGTTAGTGCCATTACTATTTTTTGTACTGTTTGAATAAATATTTAAAAAAAAATATTTTGCTATTTTATTTATAATATATATCTTACTACTTTGCTTAAATAATTAAGCAACAAAAAGAAATTGAATAAGCTCCCTCGTCGTCAAAAAACCTCTAAAAGGTCCACCTAAAAATTAACTTATTTACTAAAGTTTGCTTTAATATAATATATCACCCTTTAAGGAAACATTTTTGTATGAATCTGACGTGAAAACACGTAAATTTTGCATGCATCGTAAAAAATCCGGATCCATTACAGCGAACTCTACAAACTCATTTGCAATAACAGTCGGAACTCTTAATGCCTCTGAATAACTGGCGCAAGATTGTAATAACTGGAGTTTTAAAATTGCCAGATTTCTTTACTATTTTTTTAAATTGAACTTGAAATTAGGTTGATTCTGTAAAATGAAAATTTTTGATTTAAATGCTTATTTTAGAAAATGTATTTTAATAGTGGAATGTGTTTCTTATGTTATTTATTTTGTAAGCATATGTTTTTTTTCTAGATTCACGCTGTATCCTGCACATATCAAGTTAAGCAGAGAGAATCTGAATCATGAGTGACGGACTCATCGCCGTGTTTTGACTCGTTACTAGAACAAGGAACAAGATAATATAAAATGTGTGTGAGTGGGAATCGAATATGCCTGTCGCGTTAACAGTCACTCTCTTGTGCCCCTTCGCCACTAGCCATATGAGTGGAGGTCAGAGGTTGCGATGTTATCTACGAGATGATAAAATATATATTTATAATAGATATTGTAGTGTGCTTGAACAATATTTTGGCGTTACTCCAAACTGTACTCGACCGTAAAAGTGAAAAATCTAACTTATATTGCATGGTAATTCTTTATTCAGCTACCTCTTTTATTACTAGATTGTTTTGAACTTTCTATTTTCAGTTTTTCGCTTGAATACTAACTAGATGTTACGTATAGAGTGAGGGAACTCGATGCCCCGGTTTGTCTTGCCATCGCGGAGAGATGAAAATCATCTCCCCAAATGAGCGTTTACGCCAGACTTATTTCAATTTTTTTTTATTCTTTAAGCAACAGAAAGACAGAAGATGAGATTAAAAAAACAGACAAAGACATTGAGGCCGGTTGTGGCGCAGAGGCACAAAGTGTGACTGTAAAATCGACTGGTTGTGGGTTCGTCGAGTCGAGGAAGTGAAATATTTATTTACATTAAAATTTTCATTTCTTTGCTCTGGTGTCGAGGCAAAGTGTGGCGTTGAGTTTCGCCACACAGCACGTAATACCTCCAGAATTCGGCGGAAAGTGGGGAACGGAGTGTCTTAGCACTAGGTTCCCTCTACCTACGTCTGAAGCTGATTCTTAATTGAAATTTATATTCTCATTTCTTCGCCTTGGTGCCGAGGCAAAGCGCAGCATTGAGTTCTGTCACTCAACGCACAATATCACTATCACCAGAATTCGCTGGATAAATGGGAAACGGTGTGTATTAGGTTCCCTCTGTTTCTACTCTATCCCTATGGTAGAGCTGTGTGCGGGATACAGCGTGAAGCTCATTTAAATACATATATTAATATAATTCTAACATAATTAACTGAGTTAACTAACGACTAACCGTTCACAATGAGTTTTAGCTAATAAGTATATATGTATTATTGGAGAATAGTTACTGAAAATGGCTGTATTGTTAATAGATTGGCGGCTGGAGTGGAGCCAAATTTGAAATCGTTAGTGCTACCAGTTGAACTTTTGTACGTTCTGTTAGAAATTTGTTTGCTGGAAACGGAAAGTTCTATTTTCTGCTATTATTTAACTACTTCTTTTTAATTTTAAACAAAAAAAAATTAAATTAAACTCAATTTCCCTTTATATTATCTTTATGTTAGTATAAATGTGTATTAAGTGATCGTACAATTAAAAAAGGATGGCTAGTAGACTAGAGTAGGGATGTAAAGATTGGTAAAACATGTGAAAAATAGGTGAAGTGCGAGGCGGATTCGGTCGGTTCGGTGACGGTTTTGTACGAAATGAACTTATAATTTGTAATAATTTAATAATAACGTGTAATTTTTTTTCTATGAAATTATTTAAGCGGAAGCTGATTATTTTTAATGAAATAACTGTAATTATATTTTTTTGGATTTTATCCTTTATTTGCACTGTGTCATTTCCACGTATAATACGTACCATAATTATACTCTGTGACATATGTATTAAAATTGTATCTAATCGCTGTCTCTTCATTCCTATGTTCCCAACATTGTGGAAAAAATAAAGACCATTCATCAACGTAATAGAACCCAAATCAAATATTTTTAAAATTTTTAACGGTTTGTCTGTGCGCTTGCGCACGTATATCTCCGAAATGGTCCAACTGATTTAAAAGTAGTTTATAGATTAAATATCTCAGCAAAATTCTCTATATATAGTTTTTTTATATTGCATTCCGTCCATGAGTAAAAGTATTATATCAATAACAAAATCTTTTACACTAGCTCCACTTGTAACACATAATTCAGCAAGTTAAAATGAGAACGTAGTTCAGTGTCAGAAGGTGCAGGTGAACTTAAATTTTCTCAGACAGTTCTACATACAGACATAGAGGACAAAATATATAAAAGACCTTCACGTTTATTCCAATACAGTAGAGTAGACAAAGGGACACCAGTGTTAAGACACTCCGCTCCCCACTTTCGCTTACTTAAACTGGGGAACGCAATGTTTTAACATTTTGATTCTCTCTGACAACCCCACCATATTCAGGGTACAGCATGAAACAGAAAAAAAACAACAAATTTGTATTGACAGTTTTAATACAGTTCGATCCAGGAATTAGTAATATGCTGATATATTGTATTTCTAATAAGTATTTGAGTAATAGAAAGTTTCATATATTGAATATTGTGGCGCAGCAAACGTATGCGGCGGTTATGGGTTCGACTCCCACTCGACGAATACTATTTTCATTTCCTCACTGTGGTAACAAGAGAAAGCGCGGTCTTGAGTTTCGCTATTTAACACAAAAGTGAAGACATTAAAATAATGTCTCAAAAATTTAGAATTTAGTGGTAAAAGGAGTCTATCTTAACACTACATTCTCTACTTACTCTGCTAAATGTGGAAATAGATAATGTATATAATACATAAATTGAATTTAAATTTATTAAGTTTTCTACTTCTCTATAGAAAAGTAGCTTAAGCTTAAAAATTTAAAAGTGTTTGAAGTCGCTCTACGAAAGCATGTGAGAGTGCGGCAACATGTGTAAGTGCAGTTGAAGTAACGATCAGTGTTGGCAATGAGTAGCTCTCTTTCCCTTTTTTATTCACATTGCGTTTAAATACTGCTTAAATTTATTAAGAGTTTAACTTTAAAATTTTACAAATAAATATTTTTTTTTATTAAACTCCATTTGAATAACTAGTTTTGAACTATTAACTGTTGCACTTCAACTTTTTTGGACGAGAACATTTGGATAACAAACCGTTCAAAAAAAATTGAATTTAGCATATAAATGCCAAAAATTATATTAATAATTGTGTTAGCTATTGTGCAAAATATAGTACTGGAAAAAATATGAGATAACTACTAGAATGAGGCCAGTCGGGCAGGGGCAATAAGGTGCAACTGTAGTCGGGTTATGGATTCGATTCCCACTCGAAGAAATGAAATATGTAATATTCCCGCAGAAGTCGGTGGTAAGTGGGGAATGAAAATATCTTAATGAGAACAGACCGTCTTAACTCTAGGTTCCCAGTTTTCTTCTACCCTGCTATGTACATGATACAGCGAAAAGTAAAAAAAAGTTCCATAATTATTAAGTTATTATATTTACTGACAATAATATATTACTTATTGCAAAACGCTATTGCTCTTTGGTACTAAGCCATGTTTTTAACTAAATTGCATAAAAGATAATATTCCTTTCCCTTAAGATAACTTGCTATGTTGGGCTGGAGCAGTGAAGGTGAATGTAAGACTCGTATATATAAATCACTCTCAAGTCTGAAATCGATCTTGAGAAGCTGTTTTTATTTATAGATATGTAATTAATGAATGAAAACATATCAAAATAGTTTTTCCCATTTTAAAGTGTTACTCCACACACGAAAGAAAAATAGTTTTTTTTTTTAAATATATAAAATTTGAAGCGCTCTGACTGCTAAGCCATACGTTCTCATCAAGCTAAAGCGAAATTCTTATACGCCTGTTACAATTTGTTTATGTTTTCAGTTACGCTTCGTAGTAATTTTTTTATTTATTTACATTTTCTTCCTAAGTTTGGAATAACAATTTAAGTACCAAAATATTAATTCATTCACATAATTTAAAGACAGAAGATAACATTTCCTTCCAATGCATAACGATTGGTTCGATTTATAATTATTTGTTTATTTGTCCATTAATATTAACTGAACAACAGAACAATGCTCAACTACTCTTATAAAGAATTCATTATTTCTTATAGGTTAGCTGGAGTACTATAGTTCTAAATAAGGATAGATTGATCTTCAAAATCATTTATAGTCTAGATTTTACCTAGGCCTAATAAAAATCCAGTCCATTCCAATAGTTCCTTAGATGTACGTGACACACAAACAGACAGATAACAGTATTAGTAAACCATTGATCCATATTAGTTAGTGTTTTCACATGTTATCTACAATAAGCCTCTGTCATTACGGGCTTAAAGCAAAACCTGAATTTATAATAATTCTATTGAAATTTTATTTAACAGCTTTGTGGAAACAGAAATCTGTGAGATTGATTGTCTCTTGAAATTATTATGTTTATGTTATTTTGATTTATTTCCTCGGTTTGCATTTATTTCCTCGGTTTGCATACAAAGCGCGGCGTTGAATTACGCCACTCAAAATGCAATGTATCGAAGACTTCATTGGAAAGTGGTCTGGTCTGCTGATCCCGCTGATCGGAAAAAATATGAAGCTGCTGCCGGCCAGTTTATAAAAAATAGCATAAAATAACAGTCGAAAACTGCAACAACAATATGTATTTGCATATAAAATAAGATAACTCTAAAACCACACATGAATACTTAATTTAAAAAAATTCAGTTTTTAGAACAAATGTGGATTTTTTTGTATAAAATTTCGTTAACTTCATTATAATAACTGACCTATACAAAAAAAATGGTTAACGGACACTATATTTACTGTTAATAATTTAATCTGCTTCAAAATACAATCATATAATATCTAGATATACAATAATATTTATAGTATTAATATTATTACTAAAATAGGTATTTATCTGAGTAGGTACTAATTTTAGTAAATAGTAGTAGAAATCAGTGTTAAGACACTCCCTTTTCCCACATTAATCTCATTTTATAAATCTTCTCTCACTACATTAGTATACAAAACTAAGTAAGATTGAACTCGCAACCATCAGGGGAATACGGAATGGAACACGAATTTTACTAAATATATTTATATTTGTTAAATTTCCCTTTCCTTTGTATTCTCCCGTATTTCTCTTTGAGTTCCTGCTTGCGATCTCTATTTTCAATTATGTTAGTTGTCAACTACATACAATGTCGGGAAAACTTTTAAGTGAAGTTAGACTACCAGTTTGCACGTATACAGGCGAATGTTAGCCAACAACGCGTTTTTAGTTTAGTATATTAATAGTGGCTTCACGCACTTTCACGCATAGCGGGGTAGGCGGAGGGAGCCTTGTGTTACATCCGCCTGATTTCCAGACATTGCGTGTCAAGTGGCCCAACTCAACGCCGCGCGTTATCATGTTCCGTTGCACTACATCGGCTGTAGTTCGATATAGGTATACTAAGAACAAAAATGATAAATTTAAATATGTACACATTTTTATTATTACAATTTTTTTTTACTTAGCAAATGTTACGAAAAGTCGATAATAAATAAATATATTTATTTCTTCATTCTGACAAACGATCGAGCGAAGAAATCAAAATACTTCATTCTAATACTTGTGGGTGAACCACGTCACATTTACAACCACACTCCATGCCGCTACCTCGACGACGATATACGACGGCGTTGTATTATAATTTTTTTATCAATCTAAACAAAGAACTCTAAAAAACAAAATAAACCAAAAATACTTATTTAGAATTATTTTCGACCTGGTCAATTACCAGGAGGCGCGGGTTCGAGTCCCGCTACGTTCAAATTTTTATATGTTTTCTAAACAATTATTTTTCTTTCCTAAGTGTGGAACAACACTTTAAAGTTTATAAAACAAAATAAAAAAAGACATCCAACGTCTCAATTATTTCGCAACAAACATTCCGAGCCCGCAGGCAATCTAGGGAAATCAATTATCACCTGTTACAACGAATGCACCAAATCGATCTACAACGCTACCTACGTCTATTATACGCTTCTTTCTACCTGCGGTTGGCTCGACTCCAGCTTTACTAACAAACGATGGGTAGGTATGTAATGTTTTTTGTTTACTTTCAGCTAATCACTGTAGCTGAACTCGGCATCTAACGATCTATATGTAAATAGTAACGAAAAACGCAACCACCAAAGTAAATTACGATTCGTGAATAGAATTATTATGATGGAAAACATATAAATATTTAGCTGGAACTAGTTTTTAGGTGAGTTTCGCTGTGATATGCTAATGGTGTGTGAATAATTTTGTTTTTGGTTGGTGTTGGTGTATTTTTAGTGTTTGTTTTTGTTTTTCTAAGTAATTTGGTTTTATTATTTGTAATTTTGTATTTTGAATGTTAATTATTGAATTTAAAGTGTACATAGACGTTCAAATAGAGACAATATTGATCATGTGAGTATAAAAATATATTTTTGTCATTGGCACAAAAAAATAGTTTCAGAAAAGAAAAACAAAGTCGATGTTCTCGTTTTTGATCAAATTAATACCTACTTTATGTTTTAAATCAATAATTTCACTCTTACATAAAGTATTTCCAAATAATATGTTTTTTTTTTTCTATTTATTGGGGTAAACAAACAGTGCACATACATATAAATAATAAAAGAACAGCATAACAAAATATATAAATGTAACACCAACACCATTTACCACAGATTATTGTAAATATTAAATAAATAAATTTCATTTTAATGTTTTTAATATGAAATAAGTTTAAATTACATCTTAAACAAGTAAACCTAGGCAAAATAAGCCAAAATAAAGTAACATCTTTAAGAAATACTACCAAACATATGTATGTACGAATAAAAAAAACACGAAAATCGTCTCTACGTGGATTAAACTTCTTGAAATTCCATTAATAACATATCGACATTCACGTTGGTTCATTTTTCACACTCACTTCTTTTATTTCTAAGATTGGATTTGCTAAGGTTGTTCGCTTATTTTTAGCAAGTTACTTAAGCTATTTGCTTCTTATACTTTTTTTTATTTTTTTATTTATTTCTATAGTCTCTTTTTCACATGTAAAGTGCTTGGTGATTAACACAAGTGATTATTTTTTCATATTCATAGCATTTCTCATTCTGAGTGGCCGTTGTGGTTGTGGGTTCAATTCTGTAACAAAACAAAGAACGGTGTTAAGTTCAGTCACTGAATACGCAATGTTTTGAAAACTGGACGATTCGTGGAGTATCTTAACACACTTATGTTCCCTTTCATTCGTCCCTCTTCCTGATCTGAAGTAAGCGAGATACAGCATGAAGCTAAAAAAAGGTAATCAAAACTGTAAATACAAAGTAAAAGAGGTGTAAGTAAATTTATAAAAAAATAGTATCGAACACTACAATACCATATAAATACAACATTTGATTAATAAAAAATCAAAAGCTACTTCTTCAGTTTTTCATGATTTTTAACAATATATGAAAACATTTACAATCCCCCATATATGATATAAGTATTCTCCAAAGCCTTTATTCCGTCTACATCCCAAGCATTACTCAGAGATGCCATTTCTTGGCGGATATTACAGCATCCCTCAATGCCTGCACCGCTCTTGATATACGACTCCTAGTGCCCTTTCAAATATACGCGATTCCTCTCTGGATCTGTTAGTTTTAGGAAGTTATGAATTTTCATCTATATTCCTAAGATACGTGTACTCGTATGATAATGTTAGTTTGTATTATTGAATCTATTTTATTTTCGTTGATATATAATAATATGTAGGCTAGAGGCCAGCCGTGGCGCACTGTATGGCTGTAAATGCAACAGATTGTGGATTCGATCTTCACTTTAGTTATTAGATAATTAAATAATTTTAAATTAAATTAAATCAGCTTCATGCTATATCCCGCACACAGCAGGGTACGGAGAGGGAACCTAGTGTTAAGATACTTCGTTACCCACTTTCCACCCAGTGGCGAGACTCAACGCCGCGCTTTGCCTCGACACAAGAGCTAAAAATTTTTTATTTTTTTTATTTTATTTAATGTAATGAATATATAAATGTAAAAAAATATTTCATCTCCCCGAGTGGGATTCGAACCCACAACCAGTCGATTTTACAGTCACACTTTGTGCCCCTGCGCCATGACTGGCCTCTATATTTAATAATTTTGATTATACTATATACAAAAGGTCAATTTTTAACGAATCAAATTGATCTAAGAATGTGTATATGTAATTCTCTGACTAACATAATGATATTGAGAAATATTTAGCTATTTTAAGTATTCTTTATAAAAAACTCATCTCACTTGTTAAACAAATTAAACGTCATTGACTACAATCTGCAAAGTTCGAATTAAAGCAAAGTAATTAATTAATTCAAGACAAATCATTTCGTACTCAAAAGTGCCCTCCGCCCTACATTTAAATTTATTTATCAGCAATTACAACTTTGCACGGATATTTATGCAAAATAATTCTAAACAACGTCAGCCACTCGCGTCTCCTAATTGCAGCTTTTAGTCGCGATAAACTGAGAGTTAGGTAGTATTTAAAATTCTTTTAAATAAATAATCTGTTTTATATTCATTATGTTTATCTAAAAAGCCACTCGAGGAAATGAAATATTTATAAAAATATATATTTCCATTTCTTCGCTCTGGTGTCAAGGCAAAGCGCGGCGTAGAGTTCTGCCGCTCTACACGCAATGCCTCCAGAATTGGGCAGAGAGTGGGGAACGGAGTGTCTTAACACTAGGTCCTTCTGTCTACCCTGCTGTGTGCGGGATACAGCGTGAACCTGATTTTATGTTTACCTAAGTTTACAGCTATAATCCAAGAATATTTCTCACGTGTTGACTTTTGTAACCCTATGTTAAACAAATTTCAATTTAGGTTTTGTCACAGAGATATATTACAAATATTTATAGGATAAAAATATTTATAGGAATTGCGTATTGAAATAACATTTACAGAAATCTCAAGGAAAAACTACAAGACTATATCGAAGAATCCATAAAAGTCGACACACATAAAAAATAACGACTGTACTACTCTTTTATCTGAAGTAATCTAAAGGAAAATAGAATCACACCACTATATTGATATAACAGTAGGGTATTCAATGGATGTAATAAATTCCAGCACTCCATCCAAATTCTATATGCAAATGGTCGAAAAAATCACAAGGGTAAGATAAGGGGTGGAAAGAAAAAAAACAAAGAAATGTATGTATGATATTCAAATGTAAAGTCGAGTTATGCCCAACGTCGGAAAATATTCGGTCAGCCACTCGGGAGGAAAATTGAAATTTTTATTGATTGATTTCCACGTTTCCCTTCATTTATTTGTGTTATTTCCTTAGTTGCGCTAAAACTTTTTTGATTAGACGTTTAGAGATTGTTAGTTGAATGCGACAGGTTGTGGATTCGATTCCCACCTGAGGTAATGAAATATTTAATATTTTGGTGTAGTGTAGAGCCAAAACGCAGCGTTGAGGTCCGCCACTCACATGCAACGCCTTGTAACGTGAAGCTGAAAAAAAATCATAACTCTGTCGTATAATCGTTATCTTACAAAATAACAGACTAAAAAATAAAACTATAGAATGGATTATAAAATAATATTTTATAGTGAGAGAAAGAGAAATAATTAAATATAGAATTAAACTGAAATATGATCATTTATTTAAGTTAAAAAATATATTTATTACTATAATTGCCAAAAATGTAATAACAAATATTAAGCTTAATAGTCTTAATAGTAGAATAGAATTTTAGAAGGTAACCTACTGAACAAATACACCATTTCAATATTTTTTACATAAACAAACAGAGAAATGACTCGAAAAATTCGACGGAAAGTGAGAAACGGAGTGCCTACTTTATATTTGCGGGATACAGCGTGAAGCTGAAAAAAAAATCATATTTTTATTGCAATATAGAAGGATTATCAATCGGGACCAATTCTTCAACTAATTAAATCTTTTCCACAGGATTCTGCCCAAAGAACCCTGAAAAATTTAAAATGGGTCAGCCTACTAATATTAATAATTCCATACAAAACTAAAGATAAGTAGCGTATATTTGTGAAACACGCTGTGTCAAACGAGTGGGCAATTATGTTGTGGTTGCTATATTAAAAAAGTTTTCAGTTCGGCTCAGTTGGCTTGACCATCGCCATTACTGTTATGAGGATGTTTCAACGTTAAAAGCTTTTTGCTTAAGCACTTATTACTTTTATTTATATTCATAATTTGTTTAAATATCCATTTAAATGTCAATAAAGTTTGGAGGATTAATATAATGTGAGATTTATTAAAATCAACATTGAGTTACGCCACTCCACACGCAATACCTCCAGAATACGGCGGAAAATGAGGAAGATCAAAAATACACATTTTTAATGGGTTGGAGTGTTTTAACATAAGGTTCCCAGATTTCCTTTGTCTACCCCGTATACTTAAGATAAAGTGCGAAAATGAAAAAATATACTTCTATTATGTGTTATGCTACGTCAACGTAAGAAACGTATTTAAATATCTTTTTTTAGCGTTTTCTATTTTTCGATACAGTTCGTTGTTAAATAAAAAAATTAAAATACTCATAAGTTCTAAAGGGTGAACCGAGTATTTTGCTGCAAAATCTTTTTTATTTTAAATATAATCTTGGGACGTCGTGGTCAATGGGGTAGTGATCGTCGTGGTCAGTGTCTGACCCGATGGTCCCGAGCTCGATCTGGACTTGCGAGAATAATAAATGACAGTCTATAACCTGCTATGCGAAAAACGTGAAACTTAAAAATAAATGTTTTTAGTTTCACGCGGTATCCCGTTCGCTGTGTCTTAGAGTATGCAGAGGGAACCTAGAAACTCTCATTCAGAGTGTTCTGTTTCCTAATTTTCGTCGCGTTATTGAGACATTGCGTGCTGAGTGGCGGAACTTAACGCCACGCTCTGCCTGATTACCAGAACGAAGAAATTAAATTAATGAGAAACGAACCTCCAACCGTCGCGTTTAATAGTCACACGCTTTTGCCCCTGCACCATTACCTCAGTAATTATCTCAGAGGTACTTTAAACAATAAAAAAATATAACGTAGACAAAAGAAATTACATTATTTCATATCTGTCATGGTCAAGTTATACTTTTAGTAGTAGATAGAAACTCGTAGTATATTAAAAAATGTATAATTTTAAAAACATTTTTATAAAACATTTATATTTTTACCACAAAACCTAAGCTTTTTATATAAGAGCATTATAGTGCGTAAGTAAGTATTCGTATACGAAATGCTAAAAGTACTTTGAAAATATATATTTTTATTATAACAATTGTATTTATAATTTTTACCGTTTAATTTTAGAGGTCGTGACGCATGCACATAAGCGTGTGACTGTAAGTGCGACGGTTGTGGGTTCGATTTCGACTTGTTTATTATTTATTAATATTTTAATTTTGTGACCGCCATTCAACACGTAATGCCACCGCTATATGCGGGACACAGTGTGAAGCTGAAAAAAAAATTATAATTTAATCAATGTTGGTCCATATTGGTCCGTCTTGGTTACCAAATCATTACAAAATTAAATTTAGCTAATTTTAAAAGAGATAGCTGTGGATATAAATAAAAAATAATATTTAAGTAAGTTATAAATAAAAATTAATATTTTGGTCCATAAAATACGCGTCACTTATACAGTTTACGCCTCATCTATTAGAGCAGGTGAAACTTGGACCTCGGTCTTGGACATTGATTGATGTACCATCGGTGACAAGTTGTATCGGTATTTGAGAGGACAACGTGTTTAGCAGATATTATATTTCATTTTCTTTATGTTATATATCATATTATAAGTAAGGGCCGTATTGTGCCGTGTGATCCCGGCCTAGAATAGGATCATCCTGGTACTGGTGGTGTC
>DWAN01002243.1:0-15606 GCA_018230445.1 Heliconius hewitsoni
TGCCTTCAGAATTCGGCAGAAAGTGGGGAACGGAGTGTCTTAGCACTAGGTTCCCCCTGTCTACCCTGCTGTGTGCGGGATACAGCTTGAAGTTGATTTTTTTTATTTATTTCATATAATTACGGGTTCATCTTTGAAGGAATAACATATTATATTGAGAACGAAGTGTCTTAACACTAGATTCTCAGGTTTCGTCTGGGTAATCTACTATATGTGGCTTATAGCGTGAAGCTAAAAAAAATATATATGCAATAGACTCATAGTATATTTTCTTTTACAAGATCATTATTAGTTAGTACTTAATAGGTACTTAGATTTGTTTACAGTTTTACAGTTTTGCCAAGAAACCGTTATCGGTCAACTGATAACACACTTATGCAAGAGTGGTTCAGAATATTTTTTATCTTAAATCTCTAACTTGTTGCCAGTAAATGGTACTTGTGATTGTTTCATTTTCTTTCATATTTTGACATTTTGAGGTTAGATCGTATATTGATTTAAAGAAGATTTCTATCTTCTTTAGATAAAAGTAATCTTTTGACTCTATGAGTTGTTTTTTTGTTTATTTTTGAACATATTTTTTTGGCTTCACGCTGTATCCTGCATATATCAGAGTAAGGAGAGGGAACGGAAAGGAGTGCTACATTTCATTCATCCTATTTTCCGCCTAATTTTTCATAACATTGCGCGTTGAGTTACGGAGCTAAACGTCGGGCTTTGTCCTCTTGGTTCAGAGCGAGAATATGAACATAATTCTTTCCTCTGTGTGCAAATTGAACCCACAACTATCACGTTTACGCTGTCATGACGCCACGATGCTTTATAAACTGACAAAGTAGGAACAGTATTAAATTTGGCGACAAAACGACGGGCACACTCTCTTGTCAAGATCTTAAATTTTTAATTTGGTCATTAGTTTATGTGTGTCAAATGTGGTATAGAAGGAGCTTATCGATTATTTCATAATATACATGTGTAGATAACAAAGGTCCCTATTATGGTAACTACTATAGTTTTTTTTACCTTTGTATACGTTAGTCTCTATCGTTAGTATAGTTAGTATGTTAGGTACATACTAATACTACTTTTCGATATAGTACAAATTTGAAGTTTTATTTAAAATATTTGTGGGTTTAAATTGATTTACATTTAGTCTTTTTTGGTCAGTTCAGGAGATAATAAATAATTTTGAAAATAACTAATGATAAAAAAATAAAAAACTATCGTCTTTTTTCAATCTATACGCAAGAGTATATACGACGTCAATTTTGAGATAATTTCTGTTAAATTAAACCAAATAATGTAAAAAAGAAAATATAATATCTTCTTTTCTACATTAGATGTTAAAATTAAAAATATATAAAAATTCATATATTATACATTATAATATTTCAAACTTAAATTTTACTATAAGGTGAATATTATTTCCACAGCACATACAAACTTACGTCATATAAAAGTGTCGTAAGTGTATTTGGTTAGGAGTTACTCGCAGTGGGGAACGTGCAAACATACTCTTATCTCATTATAGAGTTTCTTAATGTGGTGATCTAATTATGTAGCTTAGATAGCAGCCATTCTTTAATTTTATATATTTTTTTTTATATTACTATTATATAAAACACACCAAGGACATTGGTGGTCCGTGTCCTTTTCTTGTGATTTTCACTTTTTTTTAAATTTACACATCAGTACATTCCTTTATATAACAGAAGGATACTTTTAAGTTCCTATCGAATTCACTTTTCTTTTGGCTTCACGCTGTATCTCGCCCAGATAAGAATAGTCAGAGGGAGTCTGGGAACCTAGTTTTTAAACATTGTTTCCAGTAGGACACTTCCACTTCCCTGCCACTATTCGCATTAGTTTTTCTCCAGTTACCCTAATGGTAACCGGAGAAAAACTAATGTCAAGACTAAACGATGGTGGCATTCAACGCCACACTTTGTTTTTACAAGAGAGCAAATATATAGAAATAATGTCTATAGCAGATTAGGTAGAGGGAACCTAGTGTAACGCACTGCAAAATTTTCGAGACATGACGAGTATTCTTTCCCTGCTACATAGTTACAACGACATACAGTAGTTTTTAACATTTTTAAAGCGTTATTCCATACTTAGGAAAGAAAAATATTGTATAATAATAGATGAACTAATAATGGCTTAGTGGTCAGAGAGTCTGGTCGGTTTCCAGGGGGCGGGAGTTCGTGTCCCGCTACGTTAAAATATTTAAACGTTTTCTAAATAAGTACAAATCTTAGTCGTTGTGACTATATAACAGTGCAGCAGCACTATGTAATATCCCAATAAAAGGATGTTAAAGCTAGCGAATTGGAATTTGCTACCTCCGTTTTAATAACTGTGACAACTATGGAAATCATGATAATCTTTCATAACGGTTATGGTTTTCATAAATTGAAAGCTAAAATTATTGCATACTGTAATCACTGTAGTAAAAATGGAAATTGTTCACTGAAAAATAAACTTTACTCTAAAGAGATAAATTTCGAATTTCCTTGAACGAAATGTTAAGTGCTTTCGCAGAAATCAACCCTTTCGTTTGGATATTTAAAATTAAACGGGATTCTTTTACACCGACGTCCGAAGTAGTTATGAATTGAGCAACAATATTTTTTTAATTATTTTAGATTTGAATAGAGAAAATTTTCTATTTTCTGTTTTTCGAATGTGAGAAATAGAATTAAAAAAAATAAAGAAAGAACTGTAATTTGTGTTATGGAACGATATGTCTTAACACTTATTTCGCTATGGGTAGGTAGTTAGATACTCTACTTGATATTTAAAAAAAATATTTAATATCTATGCCAAAAAAACTCGTCACGGATGACCATAACTTAAGAACAGAACTTAAAGTAATCATTTTATTCGATTATATATAGAAAAATAAAGATTGGAGGCCAGTGGTGACGCAGCGGCACAAGCGTGCGACTGTAAACGAGACAAGTTGTATTTGGTTCTGTCTCGAGGAAATGAAATATTTAACATTTTCAAGTGCGGCGTTGTGTACCGCCACTCAACAAGCAATGGCCCCAAGAATTCGGTGGAAAATAGGAAACGAGAGTGTCTCAATGAGAACTCAGTGTTTTAACACTAGGTTCCCAGGTTCCCTCCGCCTGCCTTGCTATGTACGGGATATAGTGTGAAGCTACAAAAAAATCGTATAATATTGTAGAATATGACGGTGCCATTGTTGGTATGTCACAGATGCCCCAGAGACCGAGTGTAAAAGAAAGGGCGGATATATTTAGAAATGCGTCATTTTGCTCAACTTAAGCCGTGACGAAACTTACAAAGCTTATGAAGCTTTCAGGTGGTACAGCCGAGAGCCGACAGTGTTTTTTTTTATGATTATGTTCATACAAATATTACTGCTTAAGAAGAGAAATTATGTTTAACTTAAAAAAATATCTACATATTTTACTAATATTATATAGGATATTATGATAAATATATCAGTATCTTTGTAATTCGTATAAAATACATTAACATTGAATTTAGATATTAAAAAGTGTAATTTTTTACTAATAAATTTTGTATTCTTGTTTCAGGTAATAAAATTCCAAAGCTCAAACTTGTAAAAGGAAATAATTTTGGCTTATATTTGTGAGTTTTCTGTATATATAATATAAAAGAATCGATGAAATATTTTTTCTTAAAGAAGAATATATGTATTTCTTTAAAAAAATATATACATATATTATTATAATAAATGATCAACCACACTGTCTCGATCTCGATAAATTGCACTGAAGAATATTTATATTTATTTTACTTTTTTAAACATAATAAATAAAAATAGCTATGATAATCCCCCTTTACTAGTTAAAAACCATATTTATAAATGCTTTGTTGTTTTTTTGAACCCCTAAATATTTTTAGTTCTTCTAATTAACCCCATCGAACCGGTAAAGGGAACGTGACAACTTATTGATAGATTAATATGAGGGTAGAATACCCTATTATTATTGTTATACATTTTCTATGGTATGCTACTAATTGGATTTTTAAACTGAACTCGCACTAAGCATACCTAGAATGTTAAAAGCAAAAAAAGTGTGACCGAAACTCTATTTTTAAAAAATTAATAAAGAGATAAAACACAATAAGATTAAGAAAAAAAAACAATCAACAATCATACAATCATAGTCTGTGGTGTATGAACATAAAAAAAAATGTTTGGTAATTGGAAAAACAATCGACAAAAAACAGTCTAGCGTTTTATAGTCTAAACTTCGTTTAAATTAACTTGAATTTCGAAAATGAAAACATCAATATTTCATACAAATATTGCGATCGATACTTTTTATACCAGTCTAAAATTAATTAATTAAATTATTTAGAGATTTACTAAATTATAACATTGTCTCCAAAACACAAAATCTTTATATGGAGTATTATAATCTGTGCAACTTGTAGGTCTAATATATTTGTTTCACTGAAACGTAGAGTGCGAAGAGATCATTCACTAGATTCTAGAATAAAGAAAAAACACTTTCATTACCGTAAACGTCATGTAAAAAAAGTAACAGCGTTAAACGTCACATTAATCTTGTTAAAATTAATTAGTAAAGTCAACCCTTAGACGGCACGCTTCGTTGACTCCACATCAAGAGGCAATGGACACTGAACGGAGGATTACACGCTTAGTTAGTCATACTTTAAATAGATATTATATGTGTAAATTAAGGCCGTCGTGGCGCAAATGTGACGGTTCTGGGTTCGATCCCTACTCGGGAGAAATCTTTATTATTTATTAAATCTGGGCTGGCTCATTTCTTCTAACTAAGCTAAAATCATTATTTTAATATAATAATGATTCCTCGCGGTGTGATTCGAATCTACAACTAATTTATGCAGGTGCGTACATCCCACACATAATTATTTTTAATTTAAAGTGATGACAGCAATCGCTAAATGTCCAATCATTAATTGTTAAAACCCAATTGATCTCAATCAGTTCTCAATCAGCGAAATTTCCTTTGAAACATCATACAAAGAATCATTTACAACAAATAGTCTCGTTACCAAAATTAAAAAAAAAGAACTAAAAGTTTTTTATTTGGAATCAATGGTTCCTGGGATAAGTGTGTTCAAGCAAACAAACTCTTCAGTCTTATAACTATATAAATATAGCAGTAGATGTAGAGTATACATAAGAAAATGTAAAATATATTTTAAATTATTTAAAGGCCACGTGTATATACCAGTACATACACGTATTATAGAGGTATATAGAGCAGAATTCTAATGTTTATGCCTAAGGTACATGTATGAGATGGTTGATAGTAATGAGGTTTTAATAATCAGTGATAAGGGATTTGCAAACCTACGTGAAATGTACTTTTTATTGTTTATTTTTACTATTTTTTCTTAATGTTGTTAAAAAAAATCAGCTTTGACACAACAGGGTAGGCAGAGGGAACCTAGTGTTAAGACCCTCCGTTCCCCACTTTTCGCCGAGTTCTGGCGGCATTGCGTGTTGAGTTGCGGAACTCAACGCCGCGCTTAACCTCGACACCAGAGTGAAGAAATGGGAATATAAATTTAAGTAAATATCGAGTGGGGATCGAATCCACTACCAGTCGGTTTTACAGTCACACTTCGTGCCTTACTTAATAAATAGTTGTATCGGTCTATCTATCTAATATATACAACGAGGATATGGACCCGCATTAAAATGACCAGATAATATTTATTTTTCAAAACAAAGACTTTTCCTTTCTTTTTAAAAAGCTAGAACCTTAAGAATGTTGTTGACATAAAAACTGAATGTAACAACATAGGTAGTTAACTAGTTTATTCGCTCAAAATAAATAATTTCATTCACAAATCTGGTAAAGTAGTAAAAGCTAACCGTACTTCCCATTATGTTTTCGCTTTCACCCTTCTAATTTCATTTTCAACGTAATGTTTATATTACACGCACGTTTTATTTATAATTATTATGTTTTTAGAGGGGTCCCTAATGAAAATATGGATGTGGCTGTAAAAAAATGTTATTTTTACGTACGCACGGTATGTTTTTATGCTTTCATCGGTTATACCATATTGGCTTTTTTAGATTATTGATGCATTTAGTGTATGTGTTTTGATTTATTACGATTAATAAATATGTCTAAGCCTTTTTCACAATATCTTTTTAATTTTTGTTAGAAATAATATTTTAGATGGTTACAAACGCAATAGTTGTGTGTTGTAACATAAAGTACGAAATATTCAATATTTCATTTTCTTCTGTGGCAATCGAACCTAAACCTTTCGCGTTTATAATCACAACGGTGTGCCCCTGCACCACGACTGGTCTCGAAAGGCCTGCCTTAAAATTATTCCTAAAAATACTAGCACCCTAAATATGCAATGAATACCAAGAAATTGTATAATATTTATTATCATAATGCAAATCAGCTGGAAATTGCAACCCTAATTGACACTTCCGAGCTAGGGAATTCTTAGGGATACTTGAATGAAAGTAAGATACTTTTTTAAAAAATAATAAAAAGAGAAATGTGAAAACGAGAAATTTATATTATATTATTAAAACGGTATTACCGATAAAAAAAAAATTATTTTATAGATAGGGTAATCAACAAAGTTGATTCCATATTAATTTTTTATTATTATAAAAAAAAACTTTTTATTTTTTTATATACTTTTTAATGGGCACTACGTATACGGAATCCATTTTCATTTTAAAAATACGATACGTCGTGTATGAGTCACAATGTAAGAATGCATGTCGAATTTAATGCGAGAGTGTACCACCAACGAACGAGGGCGGCAAACGATTGTGTTAACAGAAGCTTTTTAGATATTTATAAAAATCTTGTCCATTTTAATTGAAAATCCATTTGTTTTAGATATTATTTATATAAATCAATTCATTATAACTATTATTATTTTTTATATGGTATAAGCGAAACCGTTATATTTTACTAGTATAGAATGAAGCTATAGTACATCTGTCAGAATTAATAAAAAATCCAAGAAACACAAAGTTCCTGTCCGCATCATTTGTCAGTGTCAGTCAGTTGTCGACTCTACAGGTTACTTTTATATAACGTTATTTTATAACCGGTTTATGTATTAAATTTGATTGAACGTGGAGGTTGTGGGTTCATAACCTACTCAGTTTTTTTAAAATATTGATACTTATTTATTCTTTAATTCATGTTAACATTATTTTTTTTAATTTTGCAGTTATTAAAATAGACAGATAGAACTCACTGTTAAAACAGTTTGGCCTCCATTATTTATCCCTTTGCACATTGTATTGTGGAGCTTAACGCCTTTGACTTGAATAGATCAGTTATCAAAATGGTTGTGTTATTCCTCTGAGTGGAAAACAATATTACTTTAGAGAATTATACAAAAGATAAGGAACAATTAAATATTTAACAATTTCATCTAAAATTTGGGATTTTACCCATCATACTTAAATTGCAAGAAATGCGTTCTCAGGTCACTTTATAATCGTTTACCAACTTCATTTATAACAATTGAAGGTTCCAAATTAAAGTCACATTTACGTAACATCTCCATTACCCGCATGTTGGTTGATTATATTTATGATTAGAATTAATTAGTTCGCTACTGAAATATAGCACTGATCTTGGAGCTTATTTAAATAATCAAATTAATCTTCGTATTTATGTTATAATTTTTTATCTATAATTATCTGTTATCTATTCTTATTTTTATTAAGGAAATTTAGATCAACAAATAGCGTATTTTTTTTTCAAAGATCAGAACACTCAGAACAAAATTTAATGTTTTTCATAGTATTTACTTTACTTTTTCATTAAATGTTGTAATCAAATACTTAGAAAAATAATATTATAAATTTATCTCAGAGACTAACTATTGTATATAGAGGCCAGTCGTGGTGCAGTGGTGGTAAATATTTAATATTTTCTCTCTGGTGTCGAGGCAAAGCGTGATGTTGAGTCCTGTCCCTTAACACTAGATGCCTCCAGAATTTGGCGTAAAATATGGAACGGAATATCTTAAATTCTAGGTTCCCTCTGCCTACCCTGCTGAATGCGGGATACAGCGTCAGGCTAAAAAAACACTATTGTGAATTCTTGATCACTCTTTCTTCTTTGAAATTTAAAGACTTTCCCAGGCGTGATGACTCATTCACATACGCACATGTATTTAAATTTGAATTTTAAATATTTAGAGCTAAATTCAAAGTGCATTTAATTGATCAGCCGTGTAGCTTAAAACGTACCCTCTCGCTCTAATACTATTGAATAGATAAAGACAGCTATATACATTATCGTGGGAAAAGAATTTATTGTTCAGTATTGTTTATGTTATTGTCCGCCATATTGGTTCTAATTGGGTGTTAAAGTGACGATAGTTTTACAATGTGTATTTAAATTTTGGATATTATATCAATTGAAAAACGGAAATCAGTTTATTTAACTAGCTGTTGGATATATTTGTAGTTTTATGGTAAAAACGTTTTATGGTATGGTTGTTGTTTTTTTAGCACGCTGTATCCAGAATATAGCAAGGTAGGCATAAGAATTCTTGTTTTAAGACACACCTCCTCAAACACTTGTTCTCATTTTTCGCCCAACTGTTGAAGCATTGCGTGTTAAGATAGCGGAACTCAACGCCGTGCTTTGTCTTGTTACCAGAGCAAGAAAATGAAATAACCCATTCCTCTGCATCGAACCCAGAACCGTCACGTAAAGAAGTGGCGCTGCACCGCGGCCCTAATTTCTACTGTTATTTCTTTTTTTTTATTATTTCTTATTATGAAATACCATACAGTTGTACTGTTATAAGTCTAGACCGATTTCAATCTGCAACAATCATTAAAGTAATTGCAAAGCGACCCGTTTCCTTAATCGCTATCATCGTGAGAATATACTTCTCTTTAAGACCAAAATATATTATTATTAGCCTACTAAAATACAAATTACTATAAAATCGATATGGTCGATATACCTATATCGATAAACAAAAAGTGATGTAAAATTTCTCTCCCACTCCCACTCCCAAATTATATCCGGACTTTTGGAAACCGTTACATTTTTTTTAATTAAAATAACGGTAGCGTTATTTCATTGAAGTACCTTATGGAATCGTAATATATTGACGTCAAAATTTAATTACCCTATATTTTGACATGTTATGGCGTTTGTAAAATGTTCGTAAATATAATTTTTTTTCAGTAGAGACAGGGAATATTTTAGTGTTAAGTCTTTACTTTGCTGTCTCCGTCCTAAGTGTTAAAGTCGAAAAATTGTTTAGTTGATCACATTAATCTCAGGAACTACTTGTTCGACTGTGAAAATTATTTTTGTGTTTGATAGCCCATTTATAGAAGAGTGCTATATGCTATATTACATAAAGTCAATCATATAGACGTAACCCACTCAGCGTTGTCAGGTATCTTTGGTATAATATCTTAAATTTTTAGTAGCTAATTAAAAAACATCATAAAAAACAAGACTAGTCCTGTCTCGTTCGGCTTAAAAATAGGAAAGTCGCTGAAATCGGAAAGTTTGACTGCTTTGAAACCACTACACCCCCGGGTGATTTAACCTCGTGGACTAAGCCGCAGGTGAATGCTAGTCTATACATACATAAAAAAAAATATACAGATATTTTTACTTACCCAGTTATACAAGTAATACAAGTGCCACTCGATTATAGGTGAATTATTTACGACGCAATATTTCGAGTACAATTTAACTCAAGTATTCATAATAACCAATGAGTTCCATAGGTTTTATCATATAGTATGTGAAGTTAGTTAAAGGTAGTTCTACCTTTTTTGTTTTATAGAAGAAATGGCTTGTCGTTGGGTGAAATTATAAACAACTTTAGGTAATATATTTAAATGAGGAATGTCTATTTAGTTGATATATCGAAATGAGTATAATAAATTACTATCAGTTCAGGTAATAAAAAGTGCGGCGTTGAGTTTCACCACTCAAGACGTATTGGGTGGTACGTGGGGAACAGAGTATTTGAAAACGGAAAATAAAATAATCCTAAGCAAGGCTCCGAGGCTACCGCAGGGTAACCTACCCTGATATGCAAGATAAAGCGTGAAGCTTCGCTACAGGCTACTTTCAAATTACATACATTGTTTAGTAACACTTTGAAAATGTAAAAGAGGCCGGTCTTGGCGCAGGGGCACAAAGTGAGGCTGTAAACGCGACTGGTTGTGGGTTCGATCCCCACTCGAGGAAATTAAATATTTATTTAAATCGATCTGGTGTCGAGAAAAAGCGCGGCGTTGAGTTCCGCCACTCAGCACGCAATACCTCCAGACTTCGGCGGAAAGTGGGGAACGGAGTGTCTTTACATAAGTTCCCTCAGCCTATCCTGCTGTGTGCGGGATACAGCGTGAAGCTGATTTGTTTATTTATTTTATTTTTAAAAATGTTAAAATATTTAAATATAAGTTTATAACGTTATTTACATTTAAGTTCGAAGTTTTCACGTTCGCACGCGAGACCTCTTGACTTGTAACCTTGGTTCGAATCGCTTATAGCCGATTTCTCTTTACTATGTTTAGAATCATAATGTAATGCTAAATAATCTAATAAATTTGTTATTATTATTATTATTAATAAATGAGGCCATCAGTACAGCATCTAACTGTAAGCGCGATGGTCGTGGTTTTTGTTCCCATTTGGGGCATTGATTATACTTGAACTTTTTATATTTTTAAGTTCTGATAAAACAAAGTGCGGCGTTGAGTTTTGTAGCTCAATACGCAATGAATGTCTCTAATTTGAATTAAATGAAAAAACAAAAAAATATGTATATTTAAGTCTTTCTTTAGCACCATAAAAAGAGAAAAAGTCATAATATAAAAAACTTATCTCCATTTGTTTATTTTATTATTACAACGTGGAAATCGAACCCACAACCGTCTTGTATATAATAAGTCAATTCCTTGGCAGGCTTGGCAGTATATAATATATAATATATATTTCGTGCTAATAATTCAAATTCAAATAAATATAAAAAATATTTCAATTTGAATTTTAATAGCTACCCTATTTTTTATAATAAATCACTATAAGTTGGTGACCTACTAAAAATGTCAGGAACAAAAACTAATTTTCATGAAATGCTTCGTGACTCTTAAATTTTGTACTCTTACCTAACTTAAAATGTGACTGGCATATTATTATCATTGTAGGTTATCAACATTTACTTTAGCAGACATCTTGTCGAGCAAAAAAGAACTTTTATACTATATTTTTATAATAAACGTATAAAATAAATAAAATTATATAATAATAAAAATTATAAAAGTATATAGTAGTGGCGCAGTGACATGAGTGCGATTCCTATAAAGGAATAAGAGTTATTTTTATTTCCTCGCTCTGGTAACAAGACAAAACGCGGCGCTAGGTTTCATGTTGGCCAATCAAAATGAAATCCCTTCTACGTGCGGGATATAACTTAAAGCGATGTTTAGACTATATTACTTTTATTTAGTATACGGGTTCAATAACCATTAGCTAAATTAGAAAAATACACAAAATTGATTATATTCTTCACGATTGACACAATTGTAAGATTTCTTCTCGGAAGGGTGCGACCCCTATACAAGTCAATTTATTTAGCATTGCAAATGCTGGTGCTTACATTTGTATTGAACAGAAATTGGCAAATGACGAAGAAAATATTGCTTAGAACGGAATCGAATCGATAGCCTATAAAAATATAATAAAAAAAATAATATAGCTATACTTTTGGTTGTTTTTATGTTATCAATTGGTCGTGCATAAAGCACGACCAATTGTTTAATATTAAATCAATTGAATGTTAATAAATTCGGAGTGGGTTCAAAACCCAATCAGCAGAGTAATGTATAATTTTCAGTTGAAAAAAGTTGACATTGATACCTTTGCTTATTATGCGGAATAAAATATTAGACTAAAAAAAATTAATTATTTCTTCTCAACCAGCTTGTGACTTAGGCAATTGTCTTTTGCTGCTTTCTTATTCGACAATATCTGAAAATTAACGAATAATTACTCTTTATCTGAAATTATATTATCGATATCTGAATCGATATTGTCCAGTAAAGAACTAAACTTACGAAAAGTTTTGATACGAATGTATCATTTAACCAACTGTGCCACCAACACATTGTCTAAGTGATCTTTATTAAGTTAGATACATATTAATTAACGACAATTTGTAATCTCTATCACAATAAGAAACAAACCGTAAATTACTTAAGTCTTTATAAGCATGTCTGATTAAAACTAAATTAACGCAAGTATCCATTTGCAATATTAACCAATCAATTGAAGCCAGACACGATTTAGACGATATCAATTTAAATTTATTTGACCATATGTCGTGAATAGCTTCATGCTGTATCAGCAGAGGCTAGCTAGTGTTATCACATTCCGTTCCAAATTTTTCCCCTTTTTCCAGCTTTGAGATATTAGATGTTGAGTGGCGGATCTTAACGCTGCGCCCGAGTGGGGGAATTAACCATTTAAAAATAATCAACTGATTATAATAATCGTGGAACTCCATTTGTGAGAATCGAATTCACAACCGTCGCTTTAATAATCTGATACTATCCCACTGAGACACGACAGTCTCAATGTATTGTTTTATAATATATATGCCATTTAATTGATATCTAACTCAATTTAGAGGAAATCTATTTAATTTTATTTGACCATATGTTTATAAGTATTTGTAGTTAATCGATTAAACATATTCCTCTACATTTTGTAAAATTAAATTGTTCACTTTTGTTGTATTGGTGGAACAATTTAGGGTCAAGTTCATGCCCTTGCGGTACACCACTTCATAACAACCACTCTGGCTTTGCACACATTTTATTTTTCAATTTCTTTCAGTCGATAAGTAGATTATAAAAATTTACAAAGTTTTAATTTGTTTCTGTTTTTTATAGTTAGGAAGTAAAAAGTTTTGTCACGTCGTTTTGTCACAAAAATAATCGAAAATTTATGAAATCGATTTTTATGGCAATAACATATTTTGAAAAACAGAAGCTGCAATATTTGCTCTGTACAATAATATGAGTCAACTTAACTACTTTAATATAACATTCTTGACAGTAGTCAATATAACGTCAACTTCAAACTCACTGACATAAGGGTCTGAAATAAAACTGAAGTTATTCAAGCAATTTTGAGTTCTATTATAAGCTGTTGTGGTTTATTTTATAATAAAAATATATTTGTTAACCCCAAAAGACAATCTCAAATGTTCATTAGTTGATTTGTGTTCGCATTTCAATGGGTACAAGGTTCAATATCAGTAGAAGCAATTACGCTTGTAACGTCAGGAAATTGGCACTTAAGGTCACGTGACCTATACATATACAATTAATACGAGGAAATTTGCAATTTAGAATTATTGTTACTTTTCTCTGCATGATAACTTTATTGTACTACATATTTTCATCGTCTTTACATCTAAATATATAGTACAGCGTTTGACTGTACGCGGCGTTTGTGGATTCGATTTCCATTTGGGTAAGTTAATTTTCTTTATTATCTCACTCTGGTAAGAAGATAAAGCGCGTTGAGTTGAGCGAAACGTGGGCAGCGGAATTTCTTGAAATCATATTCCCTATGCCTACTGAAATAGGAGCAACTTGAAAGAATATCGCAAATGCTTTTATCACATATAGCTGTTTTAAGATACTGCTAGGTAACAAAATTTTTCAAACATGTTATTTCCGTTTTATTAAACAGTAGTTCCGTTCCATTTCGTTGTTCCGTTACACTAAAACATTTATTTCCGTTGTACTAAGGGGAGTTAACCGGTAAATGAGAAAAATAAATTTTGAAGTCATTGTGGCGCATATACCATCTGACTGATAAGGTAAAATTCGTGAATTTAATCCCTATTAGGGAATAAAAACTATTTAATTTACCAGCACTAACATGATACTGCACAGCATTGAGTTAAACAACTTACAGTATTTCGAATTCCAGTGAAAAACTAAGAACGCAGTGTCTATATATTGTCCTGTATATTCAGAAATAAACTTCAATTTCTAACATCAGCTCAATGACTTAGTTATTATTATATAATATAAAATAATATTCCTGGAACTATCAAACACAATAAAACAATTACAAAACCCGATCATTATATGTCAATCTAAAATCCTCTTTAAAGTAACATGTATATGAAGGAAATCTTCTTAGACGAAGAATAGAAAAAGAAAAAAAATCCTTTACAGGATGCGTCGTCGCGTCTACGACGTCTTATTTCACTTGCCTTACGAGATGGGGACGTTAATTATAGATTTTCTTGTTTATTTAAATAAAGCCATCGACGCGACGATCAATCAGAATGTCTGACTGGACTGATTTGGGGGTCGATTCGCAATCTAAGGAGACTATATTATAATATACGACGATATGTTCCTGATTTAGTTAGGATTAGAGCGGCGTTAAGTTACGCCTCCTTTTCTGTTTTGAATATATAGCTAATAACATTAATTTGAGAGTTAAATATCCAAGAGAAATGATGTCAGCTATGCGGAATCGGTACTATCCGGAGATTAATTTATGTCGAAGACCAATTCGTATCGTCGTTTAATGCTTACGGATTTGAAGTCATGACCCAATTACCGATTAACATGTGTTGCTTCTGTTATTATTAATTATGTAAACAATTTTATTTGATAAATAACATATTTTATTAAAAGTAACCAAAGTATAGCTTAAGCCAAATACCCTTCTTTCATATTGTATCATTTAAAAAATCTAAATGATTTTTAGAAGTAGAGTTTTGCTATATATAAAATAAAGAACAAAATTAAAGTATTTTTTTATGTATTCCGCATGTTGCATGGTAGGTATTGTTAGGACACTCCTCTCCTCACTTCTCTGTCATTGCGTGTTATGGCGGAGCTCAACGCCGCATTTTGCTTTGACACAAGAGCAAACAAATGAAAATCGTAATATTTCGAAAGGGCATCGAACCCACAATCCGTCACGTTAGCATTCACACGCTTTTACCCCTGCACCGTGAAGAGTCGTGCCACCTATATGAAAAAAACGATTTCGATAAAAACTTCAAACAAAATCGAATGGTTACTTACTAATTTGAGTAACATCACTAACACAATTGATAGCTTGTTAAAAGCTCATTCTACTCGCACTAGTTCACGGTTTCAATTTGGAAAGTTGTTTGATGTTTGGAAATAGGATATAGTCGTAGGGAAAGAAAACGTATGTAAGCTAAGTATTTTAGTGTCTTGTAAACGTTGTTTATCGTGAATCGAGTTTTAAGATATTCTTTTCTTTTCATTTTAGTGCTTAGATATAGACAGATAGCCTAAGATAATAATTGGTACTTAACTTAGTTATTCTTATTTTCAGATCGACTATATAAAAAAATAATAGCTTCACGCTGTATTTCATATATAGAAGGATAGACAGAGCGACCTTAGTGTTAAGACACTCCTTTTCATAATACAACAGGACGAGTAAATGAAAACAATTCCTTCTCTCGAGTGGGAATCGAACCCACAACTAAGGTTTTTTGCCGTGTGATCCCGGCCTAGAATAGGATCATCCTGGTACTGATGGTGTCGTA
>DWAN01002244.1:0-15605 GCA_018230445.1 Heliconius hewitsoni
CCTGTAGCTCCTCTGGTGCTGCACGGGGTCGTGGGCGGCGGTAATCACTTACCATACCACCACCACTCATCAGGTGACCCGAACGCTCGTTTGCCGTGTTTTTCCATTAAAAAAAAGAGGCAAACGAGCGTTCGTATCACCTGATGGTAAGTGATCACCGCCGCCCACGACGCTGTGCAACATCAGAAGAAAATTGCATTGCAAGACTTTCTTACACAGATTGACTAATAGATAGATAGCAGTGGAGAAGGGTGGAATCTTACTATAGGAAAACATGTCCAATTTAGATTAAATATATTGCTTATCTTTAAAAAGTCTTTTGCGTGTACTTTTAAACTTTTCAACTTTTTTTTTGTTTCACTTTTGTTTTGTTGTGCATTTTGTGAATTGTGGATGTGTGACAATGATTATTATCGAAATAAGAAATAAACAGGGTATTTAGTCAAATACCATATACTTAAAAACTAAATAAATATTAAGAAGATAAGGGTTCCCATACTAAACGGTTCACGGCTATACACAAATCGAATTGTCCGGTTAACATTTTTTAAATAAAAAAAACTTTACTGTCCTGACTACAAGGACGACCCGGTAATTAAAAAATACCTTATACAAACTCTCACCGTCTCTTCACCATCTCACGTTATAGTTCGTATGACCCGTGCACTCTGTTACGGCGCCATCTTGATTTTCAAAAATATTCAAGGCAAATTCTTACTGCCTCTTCTCCATCTCAAGTTATAATCATCTGGTACAAAACCCATGTAATTTTATCACAGACATTTCAATTTAAGGCTGATTTTGCGAACCGAACCGCACCATTCTAACAAAATGTTGAAATAATATAACTTAGTTCTAATTACTTAAATATAAAACAAATATAAAAGGCATCACTGACTATTTACAATATATGTATAGTACGTAACAAATATAAAGAATATAAGTGAACAATGGACCTCACCATATTACAAATGCCTATAAGCATTTATATAAAACTAAACTTTAAATACAAATAATAATTCAATCTATCTCATATCACCTAAAAGTATCATTAAAAATATGTTTCTTACAACACTCACCCAATCTGGGGTCTCTTGCACCTTTATATAACCAATACACGTTTATATAACCAATTGAATATTTAAAGAATATAATAAATACATATTTTTTTCAATCCGCTCCTTACCATCACGCGACGTGTATCTCATCCTACCTACATTTACTTATATGTATATATTTTTACACTACAAATGAGTTAAATGTTACAATAACATCTGTAAAAAGGATTTCGTAAAGAACGCATATTTTCAGGACAAAAAGCATATAGCATATATATGTACACTTTGTATGACTAATATAAGTATTTCCAAGTAAATTTCGTAGATATTTTTTGTTCCGTAGTGTCATCAATTGAAAGTTACGACTTGAGACAAATTGTTAACGTTTTGAAATTTCAAAATATCATAAAAAATTAACTACAATTAGACATAAATCCATTAACGACTACAAGCATTTTATTTCCAAAATTTGACATTTCATAAAAAAATATATAACATATATCTCAGAAACGGTAAAGCTACGGAGCGTGCAATATAGAGTAAGATTATGTGGTGATGACCACCGCTATTGAATATGTTATATTAGTTTATCTTTAATTATACTGTAGATACTGTTTCGGCCGAAACTGCGACTAAAGTCGAAGGCTCGATTTCAACCGAAAACCTTGTTTCTGTCGGACACTATAGATTACATTACGACACACAAATGGACAACAAAGTGATCTTGATAAGGGTTCCTTTTATTTCTTTTGATATAAAGAACCCTAAAACATAACAAAATTATCTGTAATAATCTCTTATGTTAGTCAAACAATAAATAAATTTCCAGAGAACCCTTAAGTATTTCTTCCAATATTTTTTCCACTAACGAAGGGCGATGGCGAAATCTAAAAAAAAAGAAAACCAACTCCCGATCCCTTTGACAAACTCCTTGAAGTCCTTAACCATGAAATATATAAACCACGCATTATAATTAAACTAAAAACCCTTCAAAACGACATAAATATTCTTTGGATAGCGATCAAAAAATCAAAGGAAACTCAGCCCTAAAGTAAAGCCGACAAGTCGGGAACAGTTCTTGGTAAGCGCGAAACAAAATTGGTCGATGTAGCGATAAAGTCCTTTTGAATACTATTTGATTGAACCAACAATAGTGTATGGGGATCGGTAAATTAGAAATACTTGTACAGAATTTTCTACTCTACGAACAGAAACATAAGAATTATAATTCTGTGACAATATTTGTCACAATAATGGATTTTAAATGAGCATCGGTCGATCACATACGTATTGTATTCGTATATACAATGCTTTGCCTTGTATCGTTAATCGAATATTGCAATCAATAGGCTGGTGGGCGAAAATCGCTATACAAAGTGGATTGGTGGGTGCATCATTAATTAAATCTAAATTATTAAAATTTCAATATTTAACAACAATCAGGGGAATTACATATTTGATACGCTATGGTTATTGGTTCGAGTTCCGCTAGGGGGCCGCTTATATATTTTGTTCATAATATTTCTAGATAAAAAAATGTACATGTATAAAAGTACATGTAGATTTTTTTATTATTTGTGCGTAAAGTGTTCCTTACTACGTATTTCAATAGAAGTTAACAACAATAACATGAGCGGCTCCGCCCTCGGGGGTGGTCGGCTCAGATGTGGTCAAATGAATGTAACTAATACTCGTTGTATGTGGCACATACTCAGTGCGAGAGGTGGTAACTCTGACTTCAGATACAGTGGTGTTCGATTCTTGTTTATTATTTCCAATTCCTCGTTCTGGTAACAAGAAAAAACGCGTGGTTGAGATGCGCCATACAATGTATTGAAGATTGTGTGGTGCTTGCCCATCCTGATATTACAATGTGAAGCAAAAAAAAATCCTTCTATGCTTTCTGACCTAACACAAAATGTACAGTTGTACGATAAATTATTATTTTAATAAATAAAATCATCCCCTTGACTGAGATTTGAACACGTACGTATCACACTTCTTCCTACTGTGCCGCGACGACATCAATTAAAATGAACATAAATAAATTTAAACTGACAATACATCCGCAACCCGCATGCCGGTTAGGGTTGCCAATTTTAAACATGTTTTTTAATTATAACACATTTTAAATCGCACAATCGCATATATTTAATATACATTTTTGGATAAACAAATAAGGAATGCGCAGGACGGAGTGTCTTGACACTAAGTTTGCTATTCTTACACTGCTATATGTGGATTACAGTGTAAGATCGAACTATTGAAAAGGTCGTAAGCATAAAATTATTTATAAAAATAATTTACAATCGTTTAATCAGATAAATTGAAAGATAATCGCGGCAATTTACTTTGGAAGGTTCGTACGGCGCTACTAAAGTATATTTTTAAATAAGAGATAGATAAGTAGATATTATTCAAGGAGCTTTATTGCGGATATTTAAGGCTGTAGTCGTCATGCAGCAGTAACGCAGTTACGCTTTTTCGGGCTACACGAAATTTGTAGGTTAAGGTTTTTTGGTGAGGCCGTCGTAGCCCAGGGACAGGGGGGCGTCTGTAAAACTGATGGCCGTGGGTTCGATTGCTACTCAGGAGAATGAAATATTTATTTTAATTTGCTTTATCTGGTAAAGAGTTGAGTTAAGACATAGCGTATGCCTCATGGAAAAAGGAAGGACTTAACACTACATTCCCTGGATGCCTACCATATTACATTTACACTTTCTTAATTTATTATAATAAATTTATTAGTGACAACCCTAGCTCTAATAAATCATCGATATAAAAGGAAAGATCTAACAATAAACTATAAATTTGAGTATGAAAGTCAATATAACTAGTCTGATGGTTACAGTCAATAGTAATAATGACTTAGGAGGTCATAGGTTCAAAAGTGTGTTGATTCGAAGTCAAAGTCAAATAATTATATTAGTAAAGATAAGAAGTGAAATGGTTTTATTTTTCGAACGTCAAATAATTCGCTACCGCGTCACTAAAGTACCTGCGTCAGGGCCTGAAAAGAACCGGTGCAAGAAACTACCGTAAATTAGAATAAAGTCTGTATGTCAACATTATGCTGTGGGTAGGCAGAGGGACTTAGTGTTGAGGCACTTCGTTCCCAACTTTCCGCCGAATTCTGGCGGAATTGCGTGTTAAGTGGCGGAATTCACACCTCAAACTCGGACACCACAGCCAAGAAAAGAAAATATAAATTTAAATAAATATTTCATTTCTCCGAGTGGGGATCGAACCCACAACCAGTGTTTTGTTTACATGCACACTTTGTGCCCCTTTGCCACGACTGGTCTTGACTGTTTATTTGTTATCATAAAATAAGTAGTTTTTTTCAAGTTACGATCTTCCCGCATAAAGTAATGAATGTTTTCACTTTCTTTAAAATTTCGAGATATTGCGTGTTGAGTGGCGGAACTAAACACCGCGTGTGTAGCTAACTCTTTATATAATCCTATTTAATCGCCCTAACATATGCATGCAAATATATTAAACAGCTGTGAGGCGACAGTGGGACGACGTACTCGTAATTAGGTCGATTGCTAATGCACTTGCGATCCTTAGACGAACTGAGAACAGAGAGCATGACGATTTTTATATATATACAATATAAATACATAGAAGATATAAATACATACATACATGGCACAGGGGTGCGTGCGTGATAACTAGGCGTGATAACCAGGCAAAGAGCGGCGTTGAGTTCAGCAACTCAGCATGCAATGCTTCACTACTGAACTCAAAAATTCGGCGGTGCTTAAAGAACGTGTCTGAACATTAGGTTCCCTCTGTCTACCTTGATATGCTGAAAAAAACGTATGCCATATTGTGCATTGGCATCAAAGTCTCAGTAGTTTCCGATCCGACTCCGACCAAACGCCCAAGTCACCAAAAATCACGCCACTAGTTAATTAATTTCCGCTTATCAGATAAGGCAAACAAAAAGTAGTGCCAGGGCAATCCGTTCGCTCGCTCGCTTGCAAATTCTTATACAATTCTTACAAATTTTATATTATTGTAATTTTCATTGTGTTTTCAACCTGTTGTTTACATATAATTGGTTCAAAAGCTTATCCGGTATTAGGTGTATGGGGATAGACATTACTGTCATCGGATTAAGGGCTTTGTCCTGATATTTGACCCTTGAACTGACGATTACTGAACAAACAGAAAATACGTTTACCCATTACTATTAAAATCAATATTTATTTTTAAAAATAGTTTCACGGTGTATCATACATTTTATCAGGGTAAGCGGAGGGACCCAAGTGAAGAGACACTCCGTTCCCCACGTACCGCCCAATTTTTGAGACAGCGTGTTGAGAGGGGGGAACTGAGCACCGCGCGTTGTTTTCTTACCACACTCCAGAGTGGAAATCGAACCCACAACTGTTGCATTTATAGTTAGACGCTGAAATTTATTGTTTTGCTTTTGTATGATATATTATTTTTATTTATTTATTGTGTTGTTTTATATTTTTTTTGTAGAATGCGTTGATAACGGCAAAAACTTAGGTAATAATAAGTAACAGTTCATCACCTATCCTATGTGTAGATGTATCCGAGGTAGAGGCGGCTCACTTCGACAAGATTAAGTTTTTTAGCGTCACGCTGTACTAGTGTTAGGACACTCATTCTGTGTGTTTTTTTTTTCATTTAAATCGGTTCATAAATAAAGGAAGTAATATCAATATAAAGTATTCTGTTCGCCTAAATTGCTACACAACAATGTTGATCTTTTGATTTGAATAAAACTTTTTAAACGTATGAAATTTGTCTTAAAAATAATTTAACATCATTTTATTACAGCACGAAAGTAATTAAGAGTAATTATCATATAATTGTGTACTTCAAGTGGGCAAAGCTGTGTGAGGGTCGCTAGTTTATGATGATATGAGGCTGTCCCGCCGCAGTCGGACGGCTTGTAATATACACGCCGTCATATAAAATTCGAATCTGTAATCAGTTTACACCCATTCTCTGTGCCATTTCGACCTCACACGTAATACAATATTCAAAACTTCTATAGAATTAATACAGACTTCTAGACTTCGTGACCTTTGGGTCTCAAATGGTGCAAACTTATGAGACGATCAATTTCATTTCAGAATATAAATTGCTTCATTAACGGTAAGCACCATAGTCGCTCAGTTGGTATAAGGATTATGATAGTTGTGAATTCAGATCTATTATAAACAATATATAGATTTTTTATAGAAGAGTTAGTAGAGACGTATCTACAAAGGTCTCAAAAAGCAATGTAAAATATAGATCGGACTGCCTTAAAGTTGCCTAATTGTTAGAAAAGTTCGTGACCAATCCTGTATTCCGTTTATTGTTATGTGGTGGATGTTGAAGCCACCAATGCTGAAGAAATGAAATCAATTAAATATATTATCGACCGAGTGGATGTCGAACGCAATACCATTCCGTATAAAGTCAAACCTCGGGAACTCACAATGAGTCATACATAATACACGGGCGAAGCCGCGAATAAAAACAAAGATTTCATATACTACTACATATAATTAAAATTAATTACATACAGACTAACAACTAAACTTCTTAAAACTAATGATGCTAAACAAGCATTACAATGAGTGAGGTGTGCAGTGCCCTCCACTCGCTGCGCAGAGTGTCCACGTGTCACACTCCGCGTTGACATAGTTAGTTAGCTCCTGTATACTCAGTTGTTGTAATATTTAATGTATAATAAAGGAGATGCTAACAACAAAAAAGTATAACATATAGTAAATGAAATTGAAATATTTTTAAGTAAATATATTGAACTTATTTTTCAATCATACCTTAACATCCATACATATAGCGGTCGCGACATGGCAGGATGTGAACGTATTGCAAATTATCTAGAAATCTTAATAGACAAAAGTTTAAATTCTTCTTAATAAAATCTGATGTTGTTTGTATATGTATGCGCAGTAGTATAGTCATAGATATTGGCGACACGATACAAGAGTACGACTACTTTGTATGGTTCATTAAGCAAACTTGTAATTTGTCAAGCCTCATTAGTTTCAGGAGTGTCGAAATGCATTTTGTATGTACCCATTTGTCATTATGTAAGATGAACTTTTAAATTAATGAACAATCGCACTCTGAGACTGAGGCCAGGCGTAGCGCAGGGGCTAAAGCGTGCGAGTGCAAACGCGACAGGTTGTGGGTTCATTCTCACTCGAGGAAATGAAATTTTAATATTTTCATTTCTTCAAAGCACGGCGTTGAGTTCCACCACAAGACGCTATGCCTCCATAATTCGGCGGAAGATGGGTAGCGGAGACTAGGCTCGTTTTGCCTAACCAGATAAATGGGGGTTACAGTGTGAAACTGTGTGAAAAAAAATACTACAACACTCAGAAACATTTAATTGAAATTATATTAAGTTTCTTCAGGTAGCAACAACCTAGTGTCCAATTACTCCTTTGCCTACTTAATGCTTAAACTCAAATAAATATTCCAGCCATTCCGTTTAGAAGAAGAAAATTCTGGTTATTAGACTGACAAATTATCTTTTAACGTGTCTTATAAATCGATGAGCGCCGCCAGCACGACTCATTGTCACGTTCCACCTGAGCCAAGTGTGCAAGCGAGAGCACAGAACAAGCGATACAGAGTGTACCAGTATGTACCTTTGGGTATAATGAAGTAAATGAATTAAATGAGTGAAAAAATGTCTCTTGGGGTAATAGAAAAAGACACGGGCAAAATCGAAAACAAAAGTTAGTTTTAGTACATTTGTATGTAGTTTTAGTTTTTTTTTCATTTCTCGCTTTATTCCGTGTGCAGCAGGCAAATGGAACCTGGTGCTAAGGCACTTCGTTCCCATCTGACCGCTAAATTTTCAAAATATTACGTGTAAATGACGAAACGTAACACTGCACTTTATCTCGGTACCAAATCGAGCAAATAATTCACTCCCCCAAGCGGAAATCGAACCCATGATCGTCTCGTTTACAGACTGCCATAAAAGTAATGACCTTAAATTGAAGGACACGACCTTGTACCTATCACTTTTTAACTCATAAATTAACCAAAACACTATGCAAACTAACCAAAGTCATTGAATAAAGTAACAAGATTAAAAATTCAAGCGTTTCAAAATTGCTTGGAAGGCGGCGAGAGTGAGCTTGCATTATAAAAGGCAATTTGGTAGAACGGCATGTTAAATAAACCGACAAGTTGGTTCTAACTTCTAGGCGACAGGTATATTATTGAATTAGAAGTGATAAATCACCCTTTTTTCATTAATTATATATTTTTTAATCTTCACGCTTTATCTTTAGCGGACTATCCAGAGACCTACGATGTCTGCATAGCTCATTCGCCTCGTAGGACGGATCCTTTTGTTATTATCAGAAAAAAAAGGTACTCAACGCGGCGCTTTGTCCGATTACACCAGAAAAATAACTTAAACACGATTTTGGCATCCGATCCCCGGATGTCTTATACAATTTTAATATAAAATTATCGTGAAATGTTGAGTGGTTAAGTAAAGTATACATTTAACTTAACCACTAACAACGAACCAACAAATAAACATACAAAATAAAAACCGATCTAATCTCCCAACATCAAGGGAACCGATAAATCAAGTGAAGAGACGAACTGAAACACAGATTTTGAATAGAACTGGAAACAAAACCATCCGCGGAAGACAATAGTGGTAAAAGTTGAAAAAAATGAGGAAAAAAGAAGACTAAAAGTGCAACTGTGCCAGTGAGTCAAGAACAAAGGGATGGGCTTCTCGATGACACATACTAGACTGTAAGGCGTAGTGCATGACGGCAAGACCTAGCATCGACGAATATGTTGATATAATATTATATTTTGTAAAAAAAAAACTAAAGCTCACTATAACGTGCACTAAATAAATGTAAATTATATAAACTTAAATGAGAGAAGTATAGTGACCTCTGGATAGTTCAACTATTCAGGTCCCGGCTCCATCATCAGACTAGCACGATGATACCACATTATTGTATTCTCAGTTGTCACTAAACTGCGTACAATAGCCAAGTTTCATGATAATGCAATACAAATAAAATCATTTCAGTCTCTCAGATTTATTACATAGTTTCATAGTTCAACTCGACCAAAAAAATCTGAAAAAAGAAGTATGCCACATATTATGATGCCATTCTGTGGATTAAATAACCGTGATGATAACTAACCTTCAATATCATTTTCCGTTTTCAGCGTTACCTCGCACAGCAGCGTAGGGCAAGGAAGCTCCGTTCTACCTGATTTCGAGATATTTTATGGCATTGTTAAGTGGCGGATCTTAACGCCACGCTGGTAAAATTTTATGGGATATCCTCTTAATGTGAGTATAAAAATGTATAGCTTTTGTTTTTAGATATCTAGTAACAAGCTGTCAAAGTTGACAATGCTGAATGTTATTTAGTCAGATTGAGGAAACAAAATGAAAATTCAAAATTTTGAAGTTCTCGACGCTTTGTGATATCATCCCAAAGGCAAAGATGAAAGAACGCAGCATTTAATTAACGCTACAACAACTTTGCTACAGGCGTTTCTTTTAAGGATATTTTCTAAGAAATTTGTTTATCGTAATCTACCTTCCATTTTTAAGTGTTATGCCTAATCCCGCTTAAAGTAGAGTTGACAGTGATAAATCAGAGCCAACACTCTCCGTTCCTTATATTTCGCATGAATACAGGACGGTGCATGTTCAGTGGTGTAATTTAATGCCGTGCTTTCTCTTGTCACCGGAGTGAGAAAATCAATATAATTCATTCCCCTGGGAATCAAAACCACAACCGTCGCTTATGTTCATGCGCTGTGCCACTGCGTCACAATGCACTCTACCTACTAAATATTTTATAGTATTTTTTACTCCTCGCTTGTGTATTCGACTTTATAACATTTTATCGGTGACACGCTGTCCTTAGCCTCGTTGATTTAAAATGTCATCTCGTCTCCCGAGGGATGCTGCGATTGGAAAAATCTTAAAGTAGGACACGTTGAGTTCGAGAGACGACACTGATGAGATGGAAGAAAAATATGAATTTATGAAAACTATCGGATTTTTCAGACCGTTCGAGATAATTTGATAGCTAACTTCGTACAAATTCAACTAACAAGCATCATGAGAATATTTTAACAAAATCTTATATCAGGCCAGTTACAAATACACAGGCGCAGGGACACAAGAGTACGACTGTAAACGCGACAGATTGTGGGTTCGAAACATGTTGACTGATACATTCCAAAGTGGTACTCTTTAAGGTCTCTTTTATTACTGCTTTTTTTAGGGCCTCGCTTTATCGCACTTAAAACAGGGTAGACAGAGAGAACCTAGTGTTGATTCACTTCGGCTTCTTCAATTGTCCAATTTCCTAGACATTGCATGTTGAGTGGTGGAACTTAACACCGCACTTTTTTTTGTTACCAAAGCGAGTAAGTAAGAATGATTCATTCAGCCGAGTGGAAATTGAACCCACAACCGTCACGTTTACAGATCCATCGTTCAGACGACGTGCCACGACGGTCTTTTATTATTGTTTTTGAGATTAAAACTAAAGCCATATAAAAATTTTACCTCTGACTGTCTCCATGAAGAAAAAAGCATATTGAACTTGAATAGCTTTTTGTGTAGCTGGATTGGAGCTTTATCGTCATTGTCATTTTATTTTTATTGAAATCGACGCTTTTTTGCTATAAACGAAAAATGAATGAGTGTACGAATATTTCTATCAGCTTCTTGCTTAACTCTCATTTGGAGACTAGGAGGTAATCGCTCCCTTGGCTTTGAGGTGATTGAAGAAAAGATTTTAATTTCGTCATGTCCGTCCGGTCATATATCACAGTCATTTCACTCGGAAACTATGGGCACTGTATTATTTTAATTTAGAAAGTTAAGGCGCCAACTTAAGGTATACGCTCACCTACGTTACGTATTTAAATATGTTGTTAAGAATAATATTTGTTTTTCCAGCCTCTACTGTCCCATTGTCGGGCAAAGGCCTCTCTCCATTTCTTCCACTCTGGTGTATTTTTATCTATCGAACATTAGTCAGGCTTATAATGGTCCAGCTCGTCTCGCCATCTCCCTTTGGGTCTGCTAATTCTCCTTTTAGAATTTTTTGTTTCCGTCCGTTTGGAATCCAGTTGGTAGAAGTTTTCGCCCAGTCCATTTCCATTTCAGCGTAGCGGCTTTAATATCTACGTCAGCGATCATACAGAATTTGACACTTAAGACGCTGCGCTTGGCAAACCGTGAGCGAAGAATAATATAAAAAAATATATTTATTATTACCAGATTCTTTACGTGGGCTTTAACTCCTGCGAGACGTACTAACGGTAGTTTAAAGTTAGGGGAAAATATTAGTCAGCTTTTATTTTACATATATTATTTACGGACTATTTCAATTTTAAGACCCCCTAAAAGCACTTTATATACCATTATTTGGCGCTACATCAAAAAGGGCCCCACTTTCAAGTTAGTGAGTACGCACACTGTCTTAACTACATATTAGACTAATAGTTCTCAAAATTTCAACTTTGTTAAAGTGAAAAGGACGTAGATCTAGCGGCCCTGGGATCTTGAGCTATTGCTTATGTATGTTGTGTATTCGATATTTGCTGTTTCAATTGTTTTTAAGGAATAAGATTTTTTTGTTATTGCTTTTTTTTTACGTCGCTTCGTTACGTCGAAATTCTTACATGTTCATTACAACTTATTTATTTTGTTATGACGTGTGGCTTAGTAGTCAGAGCGTTTAGTTTAGCTTAGCGAAATGTTTTCAAGAGGCGCGAGTTCGAGTTCTGCTAAGTAATTTTTTTTGTTTGTTTGATAAAAATATTGTTCAATACGTCTTCTTCCATAAAATTGTATAAGATACTATATTACACTTCATTTCCATATCAATGAAAATTAACTAAAAAATTATTTACGAAAAACTCGCACATCATTTTTAAAAGACGATTAAAAAGGAAGTACCTCGCCTCATTTTGACAAGTGAATTGTTTACGCAGGAGCAACAATAGCGCGCTACTTAGAAAGGTTCTAATTAAGCTTAGAACTAGGAACTTTTATTGTTTCATAGTTCTATCTGTTTCAGTTTATATTTCTTGCTAGTTTATAACAGAACTAGTCGTCGCACACAACTTTGTTTGTGTGGACTTTAATATATAAAATGGAAAAGCCGTTTTTCCCCGTTCCATAGCAATTTCAAGAAATTCTCATCTAGTACTCCCCTGCTCTAAATATATATTTTTTCAGGTTTACTCTTCCTGCATAGCAAAGTAAATAGAGAGATCAATGTACCAGTTCCTGCTACTACTACTGCCTTCCTGGTACTCGAGATGGTTTTCAATAGCGGAACTCAACGCCGAGCTTTATATTAATCAGATCGGGTAAATTAAAATAGTAAAATGATTACCCTCATGAAAGTCGACTCATAACCAACAACGTAAGCGTTTTACCACCTGCCAGTTCTTAGTATTTTAATTATAGTATGTATAAATTATTTACGCTTGGGTAATAAATAGCACGCAATATCTTAAAAAATGAGCGGAAAGTAGAGTGCGGAGTGTCTTAACACTAGGTTCCCTTGGCCTAGATCTGCTATCCTATAAGCGTTAAACTAAAAAAATCACATGTAGCTTGACGCTGTATTCCAAATATATATGCAGGATAGGCAAAGGGAACCTAATGTTAAGACACTCCGTTCCCCACGGACCGCCCAAATTTCAAGTCATTGTTGCATGGCGCCGTGCCATTCATTTGCACAAGAACGAGAAAATGAAAATATAAAATAATTCATTAAGACAAATAGAAATTGAACCCATAACTGTCGCGTTTACAATCACACGCCTTTACGTTCCGACTGCCTTAAAAACAAAATTTCTCCGAATAGGAACCTACACCCTATGTGCCACTATTAACGTTGGCACGGATACCGGTATGTCAGTAGTAACTGGCAAGGCAGGCGGGCAGGAGTTACGACAGATGATGATGTATGGGCAATACGTTGTTACTGTATAACTCATTGTTGCTAAATCATTTGTTAGATATCATTTTCAATTCAACTACCTATTGTGAAAGTTTTGATCTTTGATTTGTTATGAACGAGCTGTTTGTCCTGACTTCGTGTGAAACGAGAAATTTTAATTATTTTATAGCCTCTTAAAGTTTTACCTTTTTTTTTAGTTACTAAAGCGAGGTAATTAAAGTAATTCATTCCCCCGAATGGGAATCGAAATTACAACCGTCGCGTTAACAGCAAGACGCTGTCACTCCCATAACATAGAACTTAGTATCATATCTCTTCATATTCTACTAACTCGTTTTTATAGCAAACTCACTTTTATTGGGATATCGCCCGCGTGGTACCTTATTATTAAGGTATATCAACATTCTCTGTAAAATGGTAAAAGATGCTTAAAATACATTTTAAATAATAAAAAATGTCTTTATTTTCTTTTTTAAATGATAAAAGTTACCTACATATAAACGATGGACACGTGAACGGAAGTATCGTCTCATGCTCCAATTGATACGTCGCTCCATCGCACTTCACACCCACTACAATGGATAAATTAACTATTGCGTAACTAAGTTACGCTATTTTTAACTTTGAAATCTGTTTCATGGAGGCAAATGGATACGGCTTAAAATCTAAACTAATAACATAAGGCTTAAGAGTTTATTTGATTGAACGTGTTAATCTCAGAAATTATTATTTTAAGTTTGAAAAAAACATGAACTCTATAAAATAAAGAACACAGATTACTAAGAGAAATCGTCGCAACGACCCTGACTGATTGTAAACGTGACTAGTTGTGGTTCGATTCTAATAAGGGGGAACAAATTATTTCAATTTCCTCATACTGGCAACAAGATAAAGCGAAGTCTTAAATCGGCCCCTCAACACGTTAAATCTCGAAAATTCCCCCCGAATTTTGCTTGAAAAATGGAATGTCATAACACTAGGTTCCCTCCCTCTACTTTATGCGTGATATAGTGGGAAGCTAATAAGAAAAAAAAGTGAAACTAACAAACCCAAATCATTCCAATACAAACAATGAGAGAGACGCCTTTCCATCATGCTTTGATGGATCGACGCGAGCGCCGCGCTGCGCTGTGTCAATTATGTATGTAGGTACTAGCTTCGATTTGTTCGACAAATTGTTTTGATGGCCCCTTGTCTACTGGAGCTGATGAATCACGATGGATACTCTTGTAGGTTTAAATGAACTAGTTGCCAATAAGAATGTAATCTTGATGTTGTGGTGTTTTAAATGTTTTCTTTAATTTTTGGTGTGTGAGAGAATATATAATTATTTAAACAAAAAAATGAACGAATATAGAAAATAATATTTTAATTACTTTAAAATAAAAAAACGTTAAATTATTGATCTTGTACAGCTATTTTTTTTATTTGAGGCCGTCGTGTCACAGAGGCACTAGGGGAGTGAAATATTTAATATTTTCATTTCCTCGTTCGGTCACTTAACAGGCAATACCTCGAGATTTTGGCAGAAAGCGGGAAACGACAGTCTCTTAGTGGGAACGGAGTGGTGTAAAATAATGAAAATATATAAACATTGTTTAATAATAACATTATTTCGTAGAATATTTCGAATTTAAAATATGTGGAGTTTAAATATAAAACATTTTATCCCACATATAATAGGGTAAGCGGAGGAAACCCTTTATAAAAGCACCCTATTCTTCATTTTTACTATGTTTTCGAAACATTGCGTTTTTAGTGCCGAAACTCAAAGCCGCGCTAAGCCTTGTTAGCGGAGCGACGCGTGGAAATAATTTGTTCCTTCAAGTGGGAATCGAAGCCACAACCGTCGCGTTTATAGTGAGACGTGTCGATGCACAACAACGGCCTAAAACTACAAATATAAAATTTAATATTAAGACATTACTGTGCCGAAATTAGCAATATTGATACATATAAAATAAAATAAAGAGATTACATTCATCCGATTCCACCATCTGCCCCAACAAATATACACGATCAGCTCCATTGCCTGTTTGTGTAAGTATTGTGTGGGCGTGTCCAGGACACAGCCATGTCAAGAGGTTTTGAGGACAGCGAACAGTTTCCGTTTGCGGGTTTTACACTTCCGGTGACCGCTGCGACGCGGCAAATGGCTGTTTGTTCAATCGTGACTTGATGGAAGTCGACTATTCGTATTTCTTTTAATATATAAATAACTGTTTTTCTAGCTTCACACTTTACACACTCCTGCATATAGCTGGGGAGATGGGGGGAACATAGTGTTATGACACTCCGTTCCCCACGCATCGCCCAATTTTGAGCTATTACGTCTTGAGTGGCGGAACTAGATGATTCTTACCAGAGCCAGGAGATGAAAATAACTTATTTCTCCGAGTAGGAATCGAACCGGTTAGACGTTACACCGATGAACCACACGACAATATTAAGTAATATATTGTATTTCATTATTTTAGGCCAGTCGTAGCGCAGCGGCACGAGGTGTGACTGTAAAACCGACTGGTTGTGGGTTCGATCCCCA
>DWAN01002245.1:0-15602 GCA_018230445.1 Heliconius hewitsoni
GGCCTGCTCGGAGTAGCGCGCGGGAGCAACCTGCGCGCGACTACTCGGGCCAGGTTAGCAGGCGGCTAGCTTCCCCAAGCTGACCGCCCTCTGGCTCGTTAGGGCGGAAGGCGGCGATGATCAGTTCCGGGCCGCCCTAGCTAATATTTATTGTTAAACTTTGTAGTATAAGTTGTAGCCAACGAAATTTTGTTTCTGGCGTGGATCTTAAGACGTAAAATAAATCTCATTTATCCTCTCCCGTAGATATTTCGAGAAGTTCTCTCTTAATGCTCCTTTTTAGTCTCTATCTTACCTAAATACAGAATTTAAATTTTCTAATTACTGTTGGCTGTACGTTGTCTGTTAGTCACTATTTAATGAAAGATTAAGAGACATTTTTTTACTTACACACATACACATTTAAATACATCCATTCGTACGTTTTAAATTTGAACTATAAAATCTATTTTTTTAAATACTTTAGTCGATTGTACTAAACTATATAATAATATCTTATCGAAACTGCAAATATACATTTACATGTCACTTAATAAAACATAGTATGTATTTTACAGTTCGATAAACTGTAAAATACTACGATTGTAGGTTCAACTCTCATGTCCAGGAAAGCATTTTTTTACAAATATTGGCTTTGAACCTTACCATTCAACGTCTCCAAGTGTCCTAACAGTAGGTTCTCCGTGCCTACTCTGCTGCTGCCTTCAGAGAGGCGTCAAAAAACAATCACAAATAATGATGGAAGATTAATATTTTCTATGTCAGAGACTGAAACACAATTGGGTTAGGATTTTTTTATTTTCTCAAATATCCAAATTGAACATCTGAAGAAAAATATATATACATTATTATAAAAGTCTTTAACTATGCATTGTATAGAAAGAATCTAATATCAGATATCAGTCTTACTCCAAATACAGTCCGAATTTCAACATCTCACTTTGTCTTGTTAATAGAATGAGAAAATGATAATAATTTATTTCTCCGAGTGGAAACTGAGCCCACAACGAATCTGTAGAATCGTTTCTATATATACAATGCTAGTACTACTATTTGTCTAATATTAACTAAGATTTATAAATTAATTAAAATATATTATTAACTTAAATAAGATCCAGTTATTTCAAAAGGGATTCCTTCCAACTTGTAGAGGCGTATCAACCATCACTTCTGCCGCGTGGTTGACGTAACACAGACGGGTGCTTTGTCGGATCTTCAATAGCTCACTCCTAACTAGTAACAACAGATATACTTGAAGCCCTGAAAATAAATTGGAAATCTTTTTATTTCTTTCTATTTTTAATATCACACTGTATCCCGCACACAGCAGGATAAGCAAAGAGAACTTGGGAACCTAGTTTAAAACACTTCGTTCTCATTAGGATAATTTCGTTCTCCACTTTCCGCCGACCACTAGAGGCTTTGAGTGTTAAGTGGTGGACCTCAATGTTGCGTTATGCCTCGTTACCAGAGCGAGGAAATAAAATTAATTATTTAATTTCCTCGAGTGGAAATCAAACCCACAACCTGTTGCGTTCGTCATCGAAAGCGCGGTGTTAAATCCGCCATTCAACACGCAGTGCCCTCAAAATACGGCGGAAAACGGGGAACGGAATGTCTTAACAGTAGGTTCTCTCTGCCTACCCTGCCGTGTACGGGAGACAGCATGAAGCTAAAATAATAAATATTTTCTTGAGACGAGGTCGAACCTACAACGATTACATTGCAATGGCAACACCTGGAGAATTCAGTGGAAAAGGACGAACGGAATAATTTTAATGAAACGACCCTATACCATCATTATACAATGTACAGTCACTGGCACATAAAATATTTTTTGTGTTTCAGCTTCACGCTCAAGGGGAACAGAGCACCAAACGCTACGGGCACATACCTCTTTTGCCTTTTTTTCACATATATATTTCTAAAATAAAAATTTATTGATAAAAATAAAATCTTACCTAAACTACTGAGAACAAAACAACATTCCAAAGCAAAATACGTCCAATGTCTATATAGTTCTTGATGGCGCACTACTATGAAAGTGACCAGCGACGCGAGGGTAGTGGTGATGCCATAGTAGTAATAAGCTCGCATTAATTTTGTTCTTTTCTGAAATAATAATAATAATCAGAATGAATGTAATTCAACATTGTATAAGAAATTAGCCATTATCTGTGGCTTCGTCCGCGTGTAATGGCTTGCCTTATACATTGACAAAATAAATTCTCTTTATAATATTAGTATATGCAGATATAGGTGAATGTAGCATAGAAAATGTACAAATAATTTTAAAAATCTGGACGAATGAAAGAATCAGTATTGTCAGTAGGGCTAGTCGTGGCGCAGGGGCGCAAGTCGAACCTATAAGCTGTCGGGTCGTGTGTAATAATCACAGAACACGACAGGTTATGGGTTCGGTTCGCACTCGAGGAAAAGAAATATTTAATATTATTATTTCTTTGCTCTGATATCGGGTAAAAGCGCGGTGTTGTTAAGTTGTTTCGCAACTCAAGACGCAATGCCTCAGAATTCGGCGGAAAATTAGGAAACAGAGTGTCTTAACACTAGGTTCCCTCTGCCTACCTTGCTGTGTGCGGGATACAGCATGACGCTGAGAACAAATGGGAGGATCAGCGAAAGCATACGCTGATCACTGACACTGACATAAACCAACATAGCATTTCGCTAATTTGGTGTAATTATAAAGTATTTGCATTTTTTAATATATGTACTACAGAAAACTCAATGAAAATTTACTCCTTTTCTTTGATAATGGCGTTACGAACGTGCTAGTTGAGTGACAAAATCAAAATTTGTAAACATCCACATAAATTGACATATGTAATTTTAAAATATTAGAATAGTTCTAACCTAGCCAAAAAGATGATTATTTTAAATGTCACTCACCTTATGAGCTCCAACTAGCAGTACAATGTTAAATACTATCTCCGCCGTATACAGTATGAGTGCAAACCAAATCTGTGAGTAGAAGGCGACGCCTTTGTACAAAGCCATAGTGTGGTAGGTTGATACATATTCAAAACTTAAAAATGCTTCCAACGCCACCACGAGTATTGAGAAAATCTAAAAAATAAATAAAAATTGTATACTTACATATATTTATCTTATGTCATGATTATTATTATTTTGTATTAGGTACAGCAACTCCTTAATTGAGGCCGTCGTGGCCCGGTGGCACAAGAGTATTACTGTAAGCATGACGGTCGTAGGTTAGCACCCTCGCGGAATGAAAATAGCTTAACGCTGTATCCCACAAATAGCAAAGCAGGCACAGGAAACCTGTCCCGTGTTCAGCCCTAGTGGTCCTGCGCCACGACTGGCCTCATAAAATAATAATAATAATATAATTAAAGTTAATATAAATTTATAATTTATATTTGTACATGGAAGACATACAAGATAGAGAAGTAAACGTTATTGGGATCTTTTATTAATGTGTATGAACCTAAAACAATATTATTTTTTTGTCGGTTTGTCTGTGCGTTAATCCCTAATCTGGATCTTGATTCTGGCAAGTTTCCGTAAACATATGGGGCTTATTTTATTACAATCGGTTCATAAATAAAAAAAGTGATATCAATTTAAAGTACTTAGTTCGACAAATTCGCTTATTGCTATATTTCTTGAATCTTTAGATTTCAATTTGTATGTTGTTAAGAACGCCGAGATTTCGAGATTTAGGATCGAGATCAGAGTTTCCAATGCACGCGTACTTACCTTACCTAAATACCGTATAGCTAAACATTTTTCTTTAAAATTAAATAAATTTGGAAGTGGCTTACGTTTCGACCACCTGAGGCTATTATTATGGGACTAACACTAAAGATAATGACAAAATAGACTTTATATTTATCCACAACTTCCTCTGAATTGTAGAGTCTATTTTGAAACAATACAATATTCTATCAATTCAAAGTATGTTCTTCGAAAAAATTGGTACATTCTAAAAGAGTTATTTTATACAACTGTTATATTTAATTGGCTAGGTCGTTTGTTGTTTAATATTGTTTGTAAATTATTATTTGTATGATAAGAGAAAAAACTCGAGATATAATCTATATCATTCTTATAGATTGTATGATTATAAAATAGACCGAGATTTCAAGATTTAAACTTCTTCAGTGTAAATTGATACCATCAAGCAGCCGCGTAGCGTTTGAAAATGTTTTCATCGATAGATAGAAATTTATTAATTCGATTCATTATAGAAAGTTAATTTAATAAAAAGTAGAACTCACCAAGTTAATATATCCAAAAACAAGGATGCCATGCCGTAACGGTACACAACAACAGCACCGCCTGCACTCGGGTATTTCCAAACGCATTCTTATTATCATACGTTTACATCAAGGAAAGACCCACTAAAAATACTTTAAAGTAATCAAAGAATTTTGTTATTTCAACATTTACTATTAACGATCAGAATTACTCCAAAATTTGTTCCAAAACACCAATTTTTAGCGGAAAATGTCGTTCAAAGGGTAGGTAGTCGTTGACTAACGACAGGTAAAACCGTTCCTAAATCTGCCCGTGACTTCACTCGCAGTCACGTACAATTGACGTTGACCACATTATCCTATTTAACGATTAAGGCGCGGATATGTGGAATTGTCCGCCTTGTCCAGCTCACGCCTACTTGACGTCAATGTGTTACGTTGAAAATATACATACACTCGCTCGTTAAGTAAGATAAAAGTAAATTAAAATATTGACAATAGACCGAAGAAGAACCACTGAGAAATGCATTTGTTTTGGATTCTATCTCCATTCGGGGGAATATTTGTGTGTTTACTATACATGTTTATTATACACAATGAAGACCTGAGTATTCGAAGTCATTTATCAGCGTTTTTGTGCATAGCGAGCTAGGCAGAAGGAATCTAGTGTCTGAGTGAGGATCGCATCCACAACTAGAATGTTTACATTCAGAAGGTCTCCCATTCCATAAAAAAAGTATTTTTATCAAATTTTTTTTAGCTGCGCTTACGCTGTATCCCACACTTAGGATGGTAGACAGAGGAATTCTAATGTTAAGCGATTTCGTTCCCATTTTAACAATGAATTCTTGGGGCATTGCATATTTAGAAGAGGAACCCAACGCCGCGCTTCGCCTCGTTACCAGAGCGAAGAAATGAAAATATGAAATATTTTAATCCTCCCAGTGAGAATCGAACCCACAACCGTCTCGTTTACACTCGCACGCTTGTCAACCTGCACCAAGACGGTTACATTTTTATCCGAAATTTATAATTATAATTTTAAGGGAGGATTTACACTATATTGCCGTTCGCGGTTTGTTCTCGATCCGAACTCATATTCTTGTATGATAAATATTCTCATATGCGTGATTGGACTAAGACTTGACTTAATATATTTAAATTAACACTGTGTGTGTTAACTGTGTGTGTTGTGTTAAAACTTACACTATAGTGTGATCCTCCCTTGTTCAGCTGCCAATATCAGTAGATATTGGCAGTCATTTTCAATATTTCAATAGTAATAATATTCCGAAGTTGCTAAGCATTTTATTTTAAACACTTTAAAATGTTATTCCACATTAAGGAAAGAAAAATACTTATTTAGAATACGTACAAAAATTTGAACGTAGCGGGACTTGAAACAGCGCCTCCTGGAAAGGCATTCTCTTTTTTGTTCTGTGCTTGAGAACGTATGGCTTAGTGGTCAGAGCGCCTGGTCAGTTTCCAGGAGGCGCTTGTTCGATTCCCGTTACGTTTAAATTTTTTATACGTTTTCTAAATAAGTATTATGCTAAGCATTTTGTTGATTTATTTAAAGAAAAATAAAACAAAAGGGCAAAATTTATTTTTAAAATATAAACGCACATATTAATATTATTAATTTATTACTTTTTAAATACAGTCTTATTTCTAAAAATAATTTAATAAGTCAATCAATATACAATTATGTACATTTTTCATAAAAAACATATTATGCTTAACAAATTTAATTAAGCATTAGTATTATAATAATGGAACTTAAAATACATAAATCATCGTAACAGTATGTCCCACAACTGCATGACAAGTTCCCGTTAAATTATTTGCTAGATATTTATGATGCTGTCTGATTCTATTTGTTCTGATAAAACAAACAAATTTTAATAGATCTAAACAATAAACTAACGAGATGTTATCAAACACTTATCAGGTACTAATCAGGTACTTATCTGTACCCTATGTTGACATTAAATAAAAACGTAACACAGCCAGCCATTTTATTATTCTAGAGATATATTTTAAGCATTGGAATTATTAAAAAAATAGAGAAAACGCAATTTCGCGCTGTATTCCGCATATAACAATGAATGCAGAGGGTACCTAGTGTTAAGATACTGCCACGCACCGTCCAAATTTCGGAACGTTACGTGTTCAGTGGCGACACTGAACACGTAACGTTCCGAAATCCGCTTCGCTTGTTACTAGAGAGGAGTAATTAAATAATTCAAGCAAAATTTAATTTAAGTCGAAATTTAATTTAAACAAAATAAGACAAATTCTAGATCAAATCTTCATTTCTAGATCGAAACAATTTTCCTCTTAAAACTAATCATGTAAACAATAAATATAGCTACAGAAGTTACTCATCGTTTGTAAGATCTTTAATAAAAAAAAATAGAACCAGTGAGTCATTAATCTGCCAAGTTCTTTATAAAGGATCTCTTCAAAATGACAGATGATGATCTCAACTGTAGAGTACTAAAATAAATTAAATAATTGTCTTTGGCATTAAATTGTATGTTTAAAAAAAGTTAAATGTCAATCTTAATCAAATCCCAACTAGACTTAGCTAAAACATTTAAAAATCGATTCATATTATAAGCCTCTAACAAAATCATAGTAAATTTGAATTTAGGTAATCTTGCTAAATTACTTTAAACATAAAGTATGAAGCTTTTATAATAGTAAAATGATCTTAGTTAGTTATTATCAGTAATTGCTTAGTCCAAAAAATTACAAGTGATTTTTTTTATTACTGCAGATTTACATCGAAACTACTTAAAAAAAACTCCTACTTTATATAGCCTAAGAATTTTTCAATTTGAACCATTAGTTCCTGAGATACGCGCGTTCAACTAAATAAATTCTTTAGCTTTATAAAATTAGTACAGAAGTACTCGTAAAATGTGTAAGCTTATATAATATAACCTAACAATTTTCAATTGGTATGACTGTGCTTGGATATATCCCGTTGGTTTCTACTTTAACTTCTCCGTTGATGAACTGTTGGAGCTGATTCTCGTAAGCCCCTCCTGAATTTTCCATTTTCTTTAATAAACTTCTGACTAGGAACAGTAAGTACAGATTCAGACCTGAAAAATCAAAATTGTTGAATGTATTATAGTAATATTTCTTGATAATTTTAAGCTTTGGAATAGATTTTAAATTCAGAATATCATTGTAATTTTTTTATGAAAACCATTTACCTATACCAAAGGGCATTTTAATTAATTTAAATAAAATTTGGTCTATACATTTCCATTATAATATTTTTTTATATACAAATTCGTAAAATAAAAATATTTCTTCGTCATCTTACATTTCAAAATAAAAAAAGATGAATAGTTTTCTTTTAAATTTGTTTTTGCTATTATTATTGTTGTATTTAAATACATTCATAATTTCTGGTGATATCTAACTAACGACTATTATCGTTAGTTAGTTGCGTTGGGAGCGGAGTGTTATACACTTTATTTCGTTTATCTATCAATACCACACGTTAAGGAATACTATGCGGGGAAAAGCGTTAAGTTGTAATATAAATTTTTGGTCCTACCAAATAAGTTATTCTTTGACTTGCAAAAGCACAGAAGACTGTGTTAAGATAACCAGGCATTATTGCACAATTAACAAATTCCAACGCCTATTTGACATTATATTCATATTTTTCTTCACGCTGTATCCCGCATACGGGCGGGTTAAAAGATAGAAACTAGTGTTATGACACTCCGTTCCCCACGCACCGCCCAATTTTCGAGACATTCGAATTCGAATTCGAATTGCCTCGATTCCAGTCAAACACTTAGCTGTTGCGACTGCACTGCGACGGCCTTTAAAAAAAATTTCCATTTTATATACTTACACAGCCCCGTGAAGAACAATCCCACTAGTTCAACAACGTCGAAATATCCCGATGCAGTTATAGATACTACCTCCAGCACGATCAGCGCCCCGGTCGTCGCTATCATGTAGTAGTAGAATATACGGATGTACGATACGATTTGCTGAAAATAATAAATGCTTTGTTTAACACAACGTGTTATAATAAACTAATCGTTATTCACAACTTTGTGCGAAATCTAAGTAGTAAAATGAAAAATTCAATTTTATCTCGATCACTTAGATTTTTTTAAACTATGTAAGGCCCATATTTATAAACCACACTTACATCGATTGATGATGTTTTCATTATTATAATATATTATAATAGCATCTCAAGATCGCTCTCTAGATCGATTACAGGATTGAGAGCGATTTATAAATACGGCCCTAAGTCCAGTAATTTTTATATATAGATTAAATATTATAGGTTAAGGCATCACGTTGGTAAAATTGACAATATTTTGAATAATAAATGCATTAACAAAAAGCTTTAATTTCAAATATGCATAGCCCATGAGCCCTTTGGACGAGAATCTATGTATAATATAAAACAAAATTTAACAATGAACTGTTCACCTTTTGCTTAAAATATTTAAAATTATGTATACTGAAGGAATGTGCCAAGTTAATATTTGTATGTTTATTTCAATTTATAGTGTAGTTGTTAGTATTCTTGGCTAGTGTTGCAGGTAATTTAAAACCCACTGTAATATACCTTGAACGTGATGTCTCACTTGTTTGGTTTTTGCCACCGCGTGAAATGATATTTATCATTAAACTGTCCTTGAGAAGGACGTTCTTTAGAACAACTGGTTTCAAGAAAATAAGTTAAAAAATATATATACGCCTCGTATTTGTATGTGTTTGTTGAGGGTTTGACAACTTCCCGTTGGAGGAAATATTTTCATTTTCCGAACTGATTCGACAAAATCCATTCAGGAGAACCAATAAGCAGCGTTCAAATGAACTTAACTAACTTATTAATACTTAAGTTAATCTATTGCTAAGTTGTTATAGTTACCCTATGTGCCCCATACACCATCAATGCATTAAACACTATATCAATACAGTATATCGCGAGGCAGAATTTGTCTTCAATATTTGAAGTCACTCCGTGGTACACGAGGATCACATCCGCGTTGTGGTGGACAGAGTAACTGTAGACTCCCACCATAAACGCTGAGAAGAGCTGGAAATAAATTAAAATACATTTAATGTAATTTTTCTTTCTTTAGTTTCACAATGTATCTGACATGTAGCAGTAGAACCTGGTGGTAAGACACTCCGTTCATAATGTTCCGTCCAATTTTCGAGACATTTTATGTTGAATGGCGAAACCCAATGCTGCGCTATGTCTTGTTATTAGAGAAAGAAAATTAAAATAATTCTATTGAAAGTGGGAGGAACCCAAAGTCGTTATGCTCATAGCCCAATAGTGTACCACTTAATACGCTCAACTATTTATAAAAACATACTCAATCTTCACTTTTTCATAATATATTATATATTTTTTAACTCCTTTACACAAACATTGACCAGTTACAATTTTAATTAAATCTATTGTTAGAACTGTTTAAAAATGGTCATCGCTATAAAGTTTCTTAGTGAATCGTTTTTTGATTGTATCTTGCGACATGTGCCAATTGTGTGTTAGTGAGTCTGTCAATCTTAATATAGATTATAGTGTTGAAGACCCAAATTCAAATACGACAGTAGGGCTCATACAGCTGTTTTAAAGTGGTTAGCTTTAAGCATACGGGGATATGCATGTAGCATATTCAGTTAATCCAAGATATAGCTTAGTTAGTTATCCAGGATAAACGGGGTTAAGACACGCCGTTGTCCACTTTCCCACATTCGGTTCTGAGTTTATTTCTCATTCAGGGAATGTTTTTTTTTTTCATTTTCTCACTATGGTAACAAGATATAGCGCAGCGCTGAGTTCCGCCAGTCAATACGCAATTCCTGGAAAATCCGGTGGAAACAATAGACACTCGTCTTGATACTAGGAAAGAACAATATTTGTTTACGACGTACATACGTATATACGTTCTTCGAGTATCTGATTACGTATAGGTACGGGTTCTATCTAGTTTGGAGTCATGCGGTCGAGAGTAAAGTTCATTTTCTTCGTACTAAGCGGAATAATTTCTACGAAAAGATAAGATGTACCCTGGAAAGTCAATTTAAAAGAAACATTTAAGTATGTCATTCTTTATTTTAAACATACTTAAATTATAATTAAATTAATGTTTTTTTATAAAAAAATGGGAACATGAAAATTCTTGACACACGATCTTAAAAATATTAAATAAGAAAAACAAAATATAGTAAATATTTGTTACGGCGCAGTTGTATATAAATATAAAAACATTTTTTGTGGATTCAATTCCCACTCAGGGAATCGAGTTAATTTCATTGCCTCCATTTACTAATATTTACTAATTGACTTTGAAACCCTATTCTAAACAATTAAAGCCATTTCAACAGTTTATAATAAGTAGCGTTCGGCACTCCGCTCTCTCTGACGCTAATATAGTATAATATAGAACAAAACCGTTTTATTTTGTTAAAACATGATTAAGCGTCATTTAAATGACCTTCATTCATTTAACATATACCCTTATTACTTACACATGTAGTACAAAAAAACTTTTGTAAGGATAATTAGTAATAATAAATTCAAATTATTCGTTCAAAGCGCGACGTTTGTGGGTTTGATGTCCACTCGCAGGAATTAATTATATTAATTTCCTCGCTCTAGTAACAACACGCATTTTGAATATATTGAAAAACGTGCATTTTAATATATTGAACTTAAATCAATAAAAAAATACTCACAATATTTAAATATCCAAACACTAAAACGCCTCGTCTCAAAGGCATGCAGAAGCAGCATCTTCCAAATTCTGGCAGTTCACAGAACATTTTTGTATAATTTGGTGACACACAACAACAACAAACACAAAAGTCTAAATAACTTGTCTAAAAGTCGTTAGAGTATAATTAAATTAGTTTGTCTAACAAAATGTCTAATAATAGTCTTGTCTAATATAAACAATGGGTCGAAGTTCGACGTCCGTCCAGTGCGGTCTCAATGAACTCACTGCACTAATGTCAGATCGGATACAGTTTTATACGATATACGCTCGTCAGAATATATTAGTTGTTTTGATAAGATATTTTGTTGTGTTTTTGTTACGTATGTTCGGGATTTTTGCTTCCGCTTCATGGGAAAAATATGTTATTAATACCATTAAAGTTATTATAGAAAAAGGATTTTTATATTGTGATAAATATAATCCCACCAAAACATACTGTAAAAAACCAGCCAAGTTTCGATGAAGCTCTGTTAAAAGCAATGTCTTTATGCAAGAATATTCAACGGTCGGTCAAATTAAATTTAACTATATTAATAAAAATAAAATAGTACCGTTGCTTGCTTGGTTTTAACCAGGTTCACCTTTACATAGAGAGATTTTTTTACAGGGTGTTTTTGTGGGATTTCACTTATTTTTACAAAAAGCAGATTTTGACTTGATTAGCATTCCCAAGCATACCTACTACATAAATAGTTTTTTGTATCACGCTGTATCCCGCGTTTAGTAGGGTACAGGGAGAGAGGGAGCCTAGTGTTAAAACACTTTGCTCCCCACTTTCCGCTGATTTGATTTGATTTGAAACGGCCATTTTTAATACAAATCAATAAATCAAGTAATTATGTTTTTATGCGTACTAAAGTACGAACTGGCATGTGAAGGAGGGAACGCGAAAGCTAAGTTCGACATCCCTTAGATCGAAAACTTGCAATTTAGTTTCTTGCAATGGCTAAGTTCAAAATTCAGGACCAATGGGTTTTTAAAATTAAGATCTTTATAATAAAAACCCTTTGGTCCGAGAGAATAAGATATTAAAATTTTCTATTGAATATTTTTATATCTAACCACATGCAAAATTGCTAGTGTTGAATTCCCGGAAACCATAAGAATCCCGTTGTTTTCCGTTTCCAATAAGGGCAATAAAAAAATTGTCTTGGTTCTCCCATATATTCTCCCTCTCGTCACGCTTCCTAGCTTACGAACATGCCAAATTTCAAGATTCCAGCTTCAATAAATTCGTCTCTCCGTTGTCTGCCAGTTAATTATTAAATAACAATTAAGGAGAGTTAATATAAATATTATTAAAGAGAATGATTCATTCTAACACTTGAAAAGCAAAAAGTACAATAATTTCTTTACATCTCAAACTAAACCGAAATTGAGTGTGTATAATTTTCGTACAACAATGCCAAGCGGAAGTAGCTTATTCACTCCATTAGAGTACAATTCACTTTATAATTTCGCTCACATTGTCATTAATCGAGTTACTGATGACCTTTTAATATAAATATATTAATATTAACTTGTGACATATGAAAAACACGTGGGCAATCATGGTATCATAAAATTAAATCTTTTATTAGATATAGACTTCTCTGGAATCTATATGAAGTAATGAATGAAATGAATGAATTTATTATTTCTCTTTTCGACGATAGCAAAAAAAACAAATTATGTATGAGTATGTTACAAAGAACATTAATGATTTTACCAAAATTGGTAATGTTCATAATTTATTAAGCCTATTCCTGGTGTTAGCACCGGGAACAGTAGTCTTAATCTTAGTGCACCTGTAACCCGATTGCATCGAATCAGCAATTCTTTTATAGAACAATGTGTACGCTTTTACAATAGGATCCCAGAAAACACTTTGACTCGACACCAGAGCGAAGAAATGGAAATGTAAATTTAAGTAAATTTTTCATCTCCTCGAGTGGGGATTAAACCCACAACCAGTCGGTTTTACAGTCACATTTTGTGCCGCTGCGCCACGACTGGCCTCACACACTCACCTCACTGCTCACTTTATTCTTTGTAAATAAAAAAATATGTATCCTCGTATATAATATTTTCCATTCATCATACTGCTACAGGTTGCCAGGCTTAAGCTGAGCTTTGCATTTGTGTAAGTGTCTCTAAATGTAGAGTTAGAAAATAAACCTTTTGAAAATTAAGTTTATTATTAGAAATCAATAAAATAATTCCAATATCAAAAATTATATAAATTCTGACAGAGATCGTAGAAATGTCATATGTGATTTACTCTTCTTTGCATGATTTAGATAATTTGTGATAAAATGTGACTTGACCTATATATTTACTTATTAATTACGTAAACGCACAACTTATTTACATTTCCTTTTATTACTTATGCAACACAAAATTTAATTTTATGATTATTTTTTATTTATTTATTGTAAATTTCATATTAATTAATTATAAATTAATGTGACCTCTGAGATCGGAAAAAGATCGTTAGCTATCGTTTGTTTATATCTACAACTGACAAATAAGATACAGATAATTAATTATCTGATTTATAATTAAAGAAAACCAACCAGTAGTTTTTACTAAACAAAACAAATATTGAATGTTATTGTAATGCATAGATAACTGTAATCACTTCATGGAAGGACGTCGGACAGTTTCCGAGATGACGAACATTAAACGCTTTGATAATACTGTTTCATTCATTTACCCGCATCCGCCCAATTCAATGGGGAAAATTATGGGTAAATAATCTCCTTTTTCCCGCATTTGATGCAATAGCGAAGTAGGCAGAGAGAAACTGACACTCACTGACACTGAGAGTGTTATGACACTCGTGCGCTTCGCTTTCCATTCATTTTAATTGTTGTCATTGCCTTGATTACATTTAGTGCATTGATAAGTGCCGGAATACAACGCCGTAATTAGTTGAACAAGACTAAGTAATACAAATAAATTATTTTTTAAAATAAATTATAAATTATTTCTTAATAATAGCATCCAATATGCTTTCGAGGTCTTTATAAGAAGAAAAACTTTAGAAGGTACTAGTGAATTAGTGATAGGCAATCGTGGTGGGGCGGCACAGCGTCTGACTGTAAGCACGGTGGGAGTGGGTTAGATTTTCACTCAAGAAAATGAATTACTTTCATTTCCTTGATCTCGTATCGAAACAAAGCGTGTCGTTCCGTGTCCGCCACTCTTCACGTAATGTCTGAAAAATTGGATTTAATTACCAAATGGAAATATTTCTTCATTTCTATGATTGGAGATGGAACGATAGTTGTAACTTGAACCATCGTATACAAACAATCACACACTGTCGCACTCCGACTTATTTTATTTTAGTTTACTATGTTTTTATGATGATTGAATATTTTTTTTAATAAATTTGACATTTAATTAGTTATTGTCATTAGTTACTTTGTAATAAGGACTAAATAGTTCCATTTTAATTGGCACCAATTTCCTTTTAACCTAATTGTCATTATCCCAATATAAAACATAAAATCATTACCTACCTGACTTAGATGATCTGTCGTTTAGTAATTTAATCATATAAAAATATATAAATTATAATCTACAGAAGGACTCTTACACTCAATAAAACCATCAAACTCGGTCTCAATCTTTATTCGTTTTGTACGCTTCCAACGGTTGTCCAATAACTGCAAGCAACTTTATCACACCTACGTTTAGTTCTTCAAAAAACAACGTCAAGCTGTACTTCCACTTGGATCATCGATCCATATATTTCTTAACTGCGGGATATGCGATTTGAATCATTTGCAAACAAATTGATTTTAACATTATCGTTACAGTTGTTTTAATCTTTAGTTTCTTCTTTTCTAGATACTTTTTTTACAATGACGTCTTATCAACATCTATCTTCTAAGACGGGACTGGATCCAACATTCAGTTGTGCCTTATCGTATATAACCGGTTCATCTAAAAGATCTGTTTTACTCAAAGGAAGATCTAGACTCAATTGTAGAGAACCACGAGCTGTAATAACAGAAACTCCATCTGCCACAACACTCTCTACTATAGAAGTGGAGTCCGTTGGTGTATTTTCATTTGGTAGCGTCGTTGATTGTGTAGAAATAAATATATCACTTCCAAGTGTATTTCTTCGAACTGTACAAGTACAGCTTCTGCAGTGCTTACCGTTGGCAAAGGCTGTATATGGATATACTATTGCAGCATTCGTATCAGTCATAGTTGGTATTGCTATTGCATCTGGCACTAGTCTTGATTTACCCCTCAACTTCATATAATAGCTCCGTATTGCCAAAATGTTGTATATCTCCGATACTGCAAATTATTATACTTATTAGAAATCAATGTTAATGTCATATATAATATAGAAAGCGTAAATAAAAATTAGCAAATCAAAAATATTATCCAAATACACGAAAAGTAAAAGATTTATCAGGCTTATTCGCAAAGGAGACTGAAACGATTCCATACATTTTTGGGCCCAGAATGTGAAGAGATGAAAATGGTATAATTTAATAGATTTTGGTACATCATTTACTCCCTGAAAACTATATAAATTTTGGCAATCTGAGAGCTGAGTTATTAGAGATTT